>JAIUJO010002771.1:37500-42500 GCA_023846275.1 Vanilla planifolia
TCTTCTTTGTCTTCGTCTTCCTGTTATTCTGCTTCTTCTTCTTCGTCTTCTTCTTCTTCTTCTCCATTCTCTACCTCCTCTTTTACCTCTTCATCTTCTTCTTCTTCTACAACTTCTTCTCCTTCTTCTTCTTCTTCTTCCTCCTCCTACTTATCCTTATCTTCATCTTCTTCTTTTCTTCTTCTTCCTCTTCTTCTTCTTTTTCTTCTGTTGCTACTACTACTAATTCATCATCTACTTCTTCTTCTTTAACTTCTTTTTCTTCTTCCCCCTTCTACTCTTTTTCTTCTCCTTCTACCTCTTTCTTCTTTTCTCCTCCTTTTACCTCTTCTTCTTTTTCTTTTTTTTCATCTTCTTCTCCTTCCTCTTCTTCTCCTACTTCTCTTTCTTCTTCATCATCTTCTTCTTCTCCTTCTTCTTCTTCTTCTTCTTCTTCTACTACTTCATCTCCTTCTTCATCTTCTCCTTCTTCTTCTTCTTCTTAATCTTCTACTTATCCTTCATCCTCATTCTTCATGTTCTTTATCTTCTTTTTCTTCTTCCTCTTATTCTTCTTCTTCTTCTTCTTCTTCTTCTCCTTCTACCTCTACTTCTTCACCTTCTTCTCTTTCTATCTCTTTTTCTTCTTCTACTCTTACTTCTTCTTCGATTTCTTCCTTTTCTTCTTCTCCTTCTCTTCTTCTACTTCTATTTCTTCTTCATCCTTTTCATCTCCTTCTTCTTTTTCTTATTCTCCATCTACTTCATTTTCTTCTATTTCTTCTTCTTATTATTATTATTGTTCTACTTCTCCTTCTTCTACTTCTTCATCTTCTACTTCTCATTTTCTTCTTCTTCTTCTTGTTCTTGTTCTTCCTCCTCCTCCCCCCTCCTCCTGTTCTTCTTCTTCATCATTTTCTTCTTCTTATTCCTCCAATTCTTCCTATTCTTCTTCTTCCTCCTCCTTGTCCTCTTCTTCTTCTTATTCTTCTTCTTCTTCTTCCTCTTCTACTTCTTCTTATTCTCCTTCTTCTTGTTCTACTTCTTCTTTTCTTCTTTGTCTTCATCTTCTTCTTCTTCTTCCTCTTCCTCTCTTCTCTTTCCTCTGCTTCTTCTTCTTGTTGTTGTTGTTCTTCTTCTTCCTCTTCCTCTTCTTCTTCTGCTTCTTCTTCTTCTTGTTTTTCTTTTTCTTATTCCTCTTCTTCTTCTTATTTTTCATAATCTTCAACTACTTCATCATTTTCTTCTTCTTCTTTCTTCTCTTCTTCTTCTCCTCCTCCTCCTCTTCTTCTTCTTCTTCCCCTCCTTCCCTTCTTCTTCTTCTTATTATTATTTTTTCTTTTTCTTCTTCTTTTTCTTCTTCTTCTTCTACTTCTTCTTCTTCTTCTGCTTATGCATCTTCATCTTCTACTTCTTCTTCTTCTTCTCCATCTTCTTCTTTTTCTTCCTCGTCTCCTTTTCTTCTTCTTCTTTTTCTTTTTCTTCTTCTTCCTCTTCTTCTACTTATTATTCTTATTCTTCTTCTTCTTCTTCTTCTTCTACTTATTCTTCTTTGTCAACTTCTTCCTCTTCTAATTTTCTTCTTCTTCTTCATATTTCTTTTTCTACTTCATCACCATCTTCTTCTTGTACTACTTCTTCCCCTTCTTCTTCTTCTTCTCCCTCTTCTTCTTCTTCTTCTTTTTCTTCATCTTCTTCTTTTTCATCTTCCTCTTCTTCTTCTTCTTCTTTCTTTTCTTCTTCTTCTTCATCCTCTTGTCCTTCTTCTCCTCCTTCTTCTAGTACTCATTTTCCTCTTCTTGCTCATCTCCTTCTTCTTCATCTTTTTCTTGTTCTTATTGTTCTTCTTCTTCATCCTCTTTATCTTCTTCTTCTTCTCTTCTTTTCTCTATCTTCTTCTTCTCCTTGTTCTTCTTCTTCTTCTCCTTCCTTTTCTTCTTCTTCTTCCTTCAATTCTATTCCTTCTTCTTACTTTTCCTCATCTTCTTCTTCTTCCATCTTCTTTTTCAATCTTTTCCTTCTTTTTCTTCCTCTTCTTTCTATTTTTCTTCTTCTACTTACACTACTACAACTTCTTCTTCTTCTACTCATACTTCTTCATCTCCCCCTTGTACTTCTTCATCATTTTCTTCTTCCTGTTCTTTTTCTTCTTCTTCCTCTCTTCACTTTCTTCTTCTTCTTCTTTTCTTCTTCTTCTCCTTCTTCTTTTTCTTCTTCTCCTTCTTCCTTTTCTTCTTCTTCTTCTTGTTTTTCTCCTTCTACTTCTATTATTATTCTTCTTCTTCTACTTAAACTTCTTCTTCTCCTCCTTGTTCTTCTTCTTCTTCTTAATTTTATTCTCTTCTTGTTCTTCTACTTCTTCATTTTCCTCCTCTTCTTCTTCTTCTCCCTCTTCAATTGCTTCTTTCTTTTATCTTCTTCTTCTTCTTCTTTTCCATCTCCTTCTTCTTCTTCTTCTTCTGCTCTTTCTTTTTCTTCTTCTTCTTCTTCTTCATTTTCTTCATCTTCTTGTTCTCCATCTCCTTCTCCTCCTTCTACTTCTTCACTTTCATCATCTTCATCTTCTTCTTCTTCTTCTTCTTCTTCTTGTCCTTCTTCTTCTACTTCTTCTTCATCTTCTTCTTCATCTCCTTCTTCTTCTTCTTCTTCTTCCACTTCTTCTTCTTCTTCTTCTTCTTCTTCTACTTCTTCTTTTTCTTCTTCTTCTACTTCTTCCTTCTCTTCTTCCTCCTGTTCCACTTTTTTGTTTTTTTCTTCTTGTTCTTCTTCTTCTTCTTCTTCCTCCTCCTCTTCTTCTTCTTCTTCATTTTTCTTCTCATTATTCTTATTCTTATTCTTATTCTTCATCTGTTTCTTCTTCTTCTTCTTCTCCTCCCCCTCCTCCTCCTTCTTCTTCTTCTTCAACTTCTTCTTCCCCTTCTTCTTCTTCTTCATCATCTACTTGTTCTTCTTCTTCCTCTTCTTCTTCTTCTTGGATTTGTCCTCCTTGTTTTTATCCTTCTTCTGCTTGTCCTTCTTCTTCTTATTCTACTACTTTTTCTTCATTTTGTCGCTCTTCATCCTCTTCTTCTTCTTCTTCTTACTCTTCTTTTTCTTCTTCTTCTTCTACTTATTCTTCTTCTTCTTCTACTACTACTTCTTCTTCTTCTTCTTCTACTTCTACTTCCTCTACTTCTTCTTATACTTATTCTTATTCTTCTTCTTCTTCTTCTTCTAATTTTTCTCTCCTTCTTCTACTACTACTACTACTACTTCTTCTTCTCATCTTCTTCTTCTTTTTCTCCTACTTTTTCTTCTTCTTTTTCTTCTACTTCTACTTCTTCTTGTTCTTCTTCTTTTTCTTCCTCTTCTTCTTTTTCTTCTACTTCTTCTTCTTCTACTTCTTCTCCTTCTTATTCTTCTTCTTCTTCTTCTACTTCTTCTTTTCTTCTACATCTTCTTCTTCCTCCTCTTCTTCTTCTTCTTCTTCTTCTTCTTCTTCTTCTACTTCGTCGTCTTCTTCTTCTTCATCTTGTCTTTCTTCTTCTACTCATTTTTATATTTCTTCTTCTTCTTCTTCTTCTTCTTCTTCTACTTCTTCATCTCCTTCTTCTTCTTCTTCTTCTTCCTCTCCATCTTCCTCTTGTTCTTCTTCTTCTTCTCATTTATCTTCTTCTACTTCTCTCCTCCTCCTTCTTCTCCATCTTCTCATTTTATCATTATTGTTATTCATGTTCTTTATTTCTCATCAACCTCTTCATCTTCTTCTTCTACTTCTAATTTTTCTTTTGTTCTTCTTCTTCTTCTTCTTCTTCTTCTTCTTCTTCGTCCACCTCCTCTTCTTCTTTTTTTTCTTCTTCTTCTTCCCCTCCTTTTTCCTTTTCTACTTCTTCTTTTTCTACATCTTCTTCTTCTACTTCTTGTTCTTCTTCTTCATATTTCTATTCTTCTTCTTCTTTTTCTTCTTCATCTTTTTGTTCTTCTTCTTCTTCTTCTTCTTAGTCTATCTTCTTCTACTTCTTCTTCTTCTTTATCTTCCTCTTCTTCTTCTTCTTCTTCTTCTTCTTCTTTAGCTTCTTGTTCTTCTTCTTCTTCTTCTTAATCTTCTACTTCTACTTCTTCCTGATCTTCTTCTACTTCTTCTTCTTCCTCTTCTTCTCATCCTTCTCCCTCTTTTTTTTTCATCTTCTTCGCTATCCTCTTCTTCTTTTTCTTCTTTTTTCGTTCTTTTTCTTCTTCTCCTCTTTTTTCTTATTCTTCATCTTCTTCTACTTCTTCATAATTATCATCATCATGATCTTCTTCTTCTTCTTCTTCTTCTTCTTCGTCTTCCACTACTTCTCCTTCTTCTATTTGTTCTTCTTCTTCTTCTTCATAATCATCATCATCATCTTCTTCTTCTTCTTCTTCTTCTGCTTCTTCTTTTCTACTTCCCCTTCTTCTTTTTCTTCTTTTTGTGCTTCTTCTAATTTTTCTTTTTCTTCTTCTTCTTCTTCTACTTCTTCTACATCTTTTTCGATGTTGTTCTTAATTTTCTTCTTCTTCTTCTTCTTTATCTTACTCTTCCTCCTCTTCTACGTCCTCTTCTTCTTTTTCTTCTTCCTCCTCTTGTACTTCTTCTTCTTCTTCTTCTTCTTTTGCTCCTCCTCCTCCTCCTCCTCCTCCTCCTCCTCCTCCTCCTTCTTCTTCTACTTCTTCTTCTTCTTCTTCTTCTTCTTCTACTACTACTACTACTACTACTACTTCTTCATCATCATCATCATCATCACCTTTCTCTTCTTCTTCTTCTTCTTCTTCTTCATCTTTTTGTTCTTCTTCTTTTTCTTCTTCTTCTTCTTTTTTCTTCTTCTACTTCTTCTTCTTCATCTTCTTCTTCTTCTTTAACTTCTTGTGCTTGTTCTTGTTCTTCTTCTAGTTATTCTTCTACTTCAACTTCTTCTTCCTCATCTTCTTCTTCTTCTTCTTCCTCTTCTTCTCATCCTTCTCCTTCTTCTTCTTCATCTTCTTTTTTATCCTCTTCTTCTTCTTCTTCTTCTTCTTCT
>JAIUJO010002771.1:45000-60000 GCA_023846275.1 Vanilla planifolia
CTTCTACATTTCTTGCTTCTTGTTATAATTATTCTCCTTCTTCTTCATCTCCTTTTTCTACTTCTTCTTATTCTTATTCTTCTGATCCTCCTTTTTATACTTCTCCTTTGCATCTTCCTCTACTTCATCTTTTGCTTCTTCCTCTTCTTCTTCTTTTTCTTCTTCTTCTTCTTCTTTTTCTTCTTCATCTTATTTTTCTTTTACTTCTTATTCTTGTTCTTCTTCTTCTACTTCTTCCTCTTCTTCATTTTCTCCATCTTTTTCTTCTTCTTCTTCTTCTTTTTCTTCTACTACTCCTTCTTTCTCTTCTTCTTCTTCTTCTTCCTCTTCTTCTTCCTCTTCTTGTTCTTATTCTTCTTTTTCTTCTTCTTCTTCTTCACCACCTACTTCTTCCTCTTCTTCATCATCATCATCATCATCTTCTTCTTCTTCTTCTTCCTCCTCTTCTTCTACATCTTCCTCTACATCTTTTCTTCTTCTTCTTCTTCTTTTTCTTCTTCTTCTTCTTCCACTTCTTCATCTTCTTTTCAATCTTCTTCCTCTCCCTCCTCCCCTTGTTCATTTTCTTCTTCATCTTCTTCTTCTTCTTCCACTCCTTCTCCTCCTGCTCCTCCTCCTTCTCCTCCTCCTCCTCCTCCTCCTCCTTCTACTTCTTCTTCTTCTCCTACTTCTTCATCTTCTTCTTCTTCTTCTTCTTCTTCTCCTTCCTCTTCTTCTTCTTCTTATTATTCTTCTTCTTTGTGTTTTTCTCCTACTTCTTCTTCATCAACATCATCATCTTCTTCTTCTACTTCTTCTACATCTTTTCTCGTTGTTCTTTTTCTTCTTCGTCTTCTTCTTCTCTTTCTCGTTCTTCTTCTCCATCTTCTCCTTCTTCTACTTCTTCTTCTTCATCTTCTACTTCTACTTCTACTTATTCTTCTTCTCTTTCTTCTTCTCCCCTCCTTCTCTTTGTTCATCTTCTTCTTCTCCTTCTTCTTGTTCTACCTTTCTTCTTCATCTTCTTCTTCTACTTAATCTCCTTCTTTTTCTTCTTCTTTATGTTCCTCTTTGTCTTCTTCTTCTTCTTTGTCATCTTCTTCTTCCTCTTCTTCTTCTACTACTATTACTACTCTTCCCCCTTCTTCTTTGCCTCTATTTCTTCTCCTCCTTCTTCATGAAGAAGAAGGAGAAGAGTAAGAAGAAGAAGATGATGACCAAGAAGAAGAAGGAGAACAAAAAGCAAAAGAAAAAGAAGAAGAAGATAAAGGAGAAGAAGAAGAACAAGAAGGAGAAGAAGAAGAAGTAGATGGAGAAGAAGAAGAATAAGACAATGAAGGACAAGAAGAAGAAAAAGAAGAAGAAGATAAATGAGAAGGCAAAGAAAGAGAAGGAGAAGAACAAGAAGAAGAAGAAGAAGAAGAAGAAGATGATGGAGAAGAAGAATTAAAACAAGAAGAAGAAGAAGAAGAAGGAGAAGAAGGAGAAGAGAGAGAAAAAAGAAGTAGGAGTAGAAGATGAACAAGAAGAAGAACAAGGAGAAAAGATGTAGAAGAAGAAGAAAAAGAAGATGAAGAAGGAGACATAAAAAGAGAAGAAGAAGAAGAAGACAAAGAAGAGGACTAAAAAGAAGATAAAGAAGAAGAAGAAGAAATTGAAGAAGAAGAAGAAGAAGCAGTAGAAAAAGATGAAGATGAAGTTGAACTTCAAGAAGAAGAAGATGGAGAAAAAGAAAAAGAAGTAGATGAAGAAAAAGAAGAAGAAATAGAAGAAGAAGAAGAAGTAGTAGTAGTAGTAGGGGGACAAAGATGAAGATGTAGAAGAAAGACAAGAAGAAGTAGTAGAAGAAGATGACAAAGAAGAAGAAGAAAAAGAAAAAGCAGAAGAAGAAGATGAAGAAGAAGAAGAAGAAGAAGATGTGCAAGAACAAGAAGTAGAAGAAAAAGAAGAAGAAGAAGAAGAAGGAAGAAGAAGAACATGTAAAAGAAGAAGAAAAAGGAGAAGAAGAAGAAGAAGAAGAAGAAGAAGATGATGATGATGATGAAGAAGGCGAGGAAGATGAAGAAGAAGGAGGAGGAGAAGAAGAAGAAGAAGAAGATGAAGAAGAAGAAGATGAATGAGAAGGAGACAAAGAAGAAGAGGTGGAAGAAGAAGAAGAAGAGGAACTAGAAGAAGAAGAAGAAGAAGAAGGCGAAGAAGAAGAGAAGAAAAAGACAAAGAAGAAGGAGAAGAACAAGAAGAAGAGGACAAGAAAGAAGAAGAAGAAGAAGAAGAAGGAGAAGAAGATGAAGAAGTAGAAAGTGAAGAAGGTGAAAAAGGGGAAGATGAAGAAGAAGAAGATGGAAAAGAAGAAGAAGATGGGGAAGAAGAAGAAGAAGAAGGAGAAGAAGAAGGCTAAAAAGAAGAAGAAGAAGACAAAGAAGAAGATTAAAAAGGAGTCAAAGAAGAAGAAGAAGAAGAAGAAGAAAAAAGAAGAAGAAGAAGAAGAAAGTAGAAGAAGCAAAAGAAGACAAAGAAGAAGAAGAAAAAGAAGAAGAAGAAGGTGAAGAAGGAGAAGAGAAGGAAAAAGAAAGGGAAAAAGAAGACAAAGAAGAAGGAGAAGAAGAAGAAGAAGAAGAAGAAGAAGAAGAAGATGATGATGATGATGATGATGACAAAGAATAAGAAGAAGAAGATGACAAAGAATAAGAAGAAGAAAAACAAAGAAGAAGAAAAAGAAGAAGAAGAATACTAAGGAGAAAAGGAATGAGAAGAAGAAGAAGCAGAAAAAGAAGAAGAAGATGCAAAACAAGATAAAGAAGAAGAAGAAGAAGAAGAACAAGAAGCAGAAGAAAAAGAAGAGTAAAGGGAAGAAGAAGAGGATGATGAAGAAGAAGTAGAAGAATGAGAAGAAGGAGAAGAAGTAGAAAGAAGAAAAAGAAGAAGATGTAGAAGTCGAAGAAGAAGAAGAAGAAGAAGAAGGAAGAAGAAGAAGAAGAAGAAGAAGAATAAGGACGAGGAGGAGGGCAAGAAGTTGAACATGATGAAGAAGAGGATCAAAAAGAAGACAAAGAAACACAAGAAAATAGAGAAAGAAAAAGAATAAGGATAAGGGTAAGAATAAGAATAAGATGAAGAAGAAGAAGAAGAAGATGATGATGAAGAAAAACAAGAAGAATAAGAAAAAGAAGAAGAAGAAGAAAAGGGAGAAGAAGAAGAATAAGAAGAAGAAGATGAAGAAGAAGAAGGAAAAGAAGAAGAATTAGAAGAAGAAGAAGAAGATGATGATGACAATAATAATGTTCACGATGAAGAGGAAGGAGAAGAAGATGAAGAATAAGAAATGTAAGATGAAGAACAATGAGGAGAAGAAGATCAATAAGAAGAAGAAGAAGAGGAAGAAGAAGATGAAGAGGAAGACGAACAAGAAGAAGCAGAGGGAGAAGGAGACGAAGAAGAAGAAGAAGAATAGGAAGAAGATTATGATAAAGTAAAAGAAAAAGAAGAATAAGCAAAGAAGAAGAAGAAGAAGATGATGATGAACATGAAGAAGAAGAAGAAAAGAAGAAGAAGAAGAAAAAGGAGGAGAAGAGTAAGAAGAAGAAGATGACGACGAAGAAGAAGAAGGAGAAGCAGATGATGAAGAACCAGAAGAGGAAGAAGAAAAAGCAAAAGAAGAAGAAGAAGATGATAAAGGAGAAGAAGAAGAACAAGAAGGAGAAGAAGAAGAAGTAGATGGAGAAGAAGAAGAAGACAATGAAGGACAAGAAGAAGAAGATAAAGGAGATGGCGAAGAAAAAGAAGGAGAAGAAGAAGATGAAGAAGATGAAGAAGAAGAAGATAAAGGAGTCGAAGAAAGAAAGAGGAGGAAGAAGAAGAAGAAGGAGAAGAAGAAGAAGAAGGAGAAGGAGAAGAAGAAGAAGGAGAAGAAGATCAAGAAGAAGTAGAAGAAGAAGAAGCAAAATAGTAAGGGAAGAAGAAGAAGAAGAAGAAGATAATGATGATGATGATGATGGAGAATAACAAGAAGAGGAAGACAAAGTAGTAGTAGAAGAAGAAGAAGATAAAGAAGAAGAAGAAGTAGATGATAAAGAAGAAGAAGAAGAACATCCAGAATAGGAAGAAGAAGGAAAAAAAGAAAAAGAATAGGAAAAGCAAGAAGAAGAAGATGAAGAAGAAGAAAAAGAAAAAGAAGAATAACCAAAACATGAAGAAGAAGAAGAAGAAATGGAGACAAAGAAGAAGGGGGAAGAGTAGTAATAGTAGAAGAAGAAGAAGAGGAAGAAGAAGGTGAAGAAGAAGAAGAAGAGGAAGAAGAAGATGACGGAGAAGAAGAAGAAGAAGAAGAAGAAGTGGAACACAAAGAAGAAGAAAAAGAAGGAGATTAAGTAGAAGAAGAAGATGAAGAAGAAAGGTAGAAGAAGAAGAAGGAGAAGAAGAAGAAGATGAACAAAGAGAAGTAGAAGAAGGAGAGGAAGAAGAAGAAAAAGAAGAAGAAGAAGAAGTAGAAGTAGAAGTATAAAAAGAAGAAAAAGAAGAAGGAGAAAAGGGAGAAGAAGAACAAGAAAGAGAAGAAGAAGACGAAGAAGAAAAAGAACAAGGAGAAAAAGATGTAGAAGTAGAAAAAGATGATGATGATGTTGATGAAGAAGAAGTAGGAGAAAAACACAAAGAAGAAGAATAAGAAGAAGAAAAAGAAGAAGAAAAAGAAGAAGAAGAAGAGGAAGGAAAAGAAGAAGAAGAAGAAGAAGAAGAAGAAGATGATGATGATGATCTAGAAGAATAAGGAGAAGAAGATCATGAAGTAGAAGAAGAAGAGGAGAACGAAGAAGAAGAAGATGATGATGAGTAAGAAGAACAAGTAGAAGAGGAAGAGCAGGAAGAAGAGGAAGAAGTTGTCGAAGAAGAAGAAGAAGAAGAAGAAGGAGAAGAAGAATAGGAATAACAAGAAGAAGAGGAATAAGAAGGTTAAGAAGATGGAGGAGAATTAGAAGAAGTAGTAGTAGAAGATGATGATGATGATGATGAAGAAGAAGAAGAGGAGTAAGAAGAAGAAGAAGAAGAAGATGATGATGAAGAAGAAGAAGACAAAGATGATGGAGAAGGTGAAGAAGAAGAAGAAGAAGAAGGAAAAGAAGTAGATGATGAAGAAGAAGAAGGAAAAGAAGAAGAAGGAGAAGAAGAAGTCAAAGAAGAAGAGAAAGAAAGAAGAAAAAGAAAAAGGGAAAGAAGAAGAAGAGTAAGAAGATAATGGAGGAGAAGTAGAAGAAGGAAAAAACAAGAGGAAGAAGAAGAAGAAAGCCAAGAAGAAGAAGACGAAGAAGATGAAGAAGAAGTAGAAGATCAAGTAGAAGAAGAAGAACAACAAGAAGAAGAAGTAGAAGAAGTAAATGAAGAAGATGGTGAAGAAGAAGAGGAAGGAGAAGAAGTTAAAGAATTTGGAGAAGAAAAAGAAGAAAAAGAAGAAAAAGAAGATGATGATGAAGGAAAATAATAAGATGAAGAAGACAAAGAAGAAGTAGAAGAAGGCAAAGAAGAAGAAGAAAAGGAGGAGAAGATGATGGAGAAGAAGAAGCAGAAGAAGAAGATGACACATAAGAAGAAGAAGAAGAAGAAGATGGAGAATAAAAAGAAGAAGAATAGGATGAATGAAAAAAACAGAATCAGAAGAGGAGGAAGAAGATGATGAAGAAGAAGAAGAAGAAATGGAGAAAAAGAAGAAGGGGGAGGAGTAGTAGTAGTAGTAGTAGGAGAAGAAGAAGAAGAAGAAGCTAAAGGGGAAGAAGAAGAGGAAGTGGAACACGAAGAACAAGAAAATGAAGGAGATGAAGCAGAAGAAGAAGATGAAGAGGAAAGGTAGAAGAAGAAGAAGGAGAAGAAGGAGAAGAAGAAGAAGAAAGAGAAGAAGAAGAAGGAGAGAAAGAAGAAGAAGAAGAAGAAGATGATGAAGAAGAAGTAGAAGAAGAAGAAGAAGAAGAAGAAGAAGGAGAAGAAGGAGAAGAGGGAGAAAAAGATGTAGAAGGAGAAGTAGAAGATGAACAAGAAGAAGAACAAGGAGAAAAGATGTAGAAGAAGTAGAAAAAGAAGATGATGTTGATGATGATAAGAAGTAAGAGAAGAAGATGATGAAGAAGAAGAAGAAATAGAAGAAGAAGAAGAGGGAGAAGAAGAAGACAAAGAAGGAGAAGAAAAAGCAGAAGAAGAAGATGATGATGATTATCTAGAAGAAGAAGGAGAAGAAGATCATGAAGTACAAGAACAAGAGAAGAAGAAGAAGAAGAAGAAGAAGAAAAAGAAAAAGAAGTAAAAGAAGAAGAAGAAGACGAAGAAGATGATGATGAAGAAGAAGAAGAGGAATAAGAGGAAGAAGATGAAGAAAAAGAAGAAGATGATGAAGATGAAGACGAAGAAGATGAAGGAGACAGTGAAGAAGAAGAAGAAGAAGAAGTAGAAGAAGAAAAAGAAGAAAAAGAAAAAGAAAACAAAGAAGTATGAGAAGAAGAAGAAGACAAAGAAGAAGAGGAAGAAGAAGAAGAAGAAGAAAAAAAGGAAGAAGAACAAGAGCAAGAAAAGTAGTAGAAGAACAAGAAGAATAAGAAGGCCAAGAAGAAGAAGAAAAAAAAGAAGAAGACGAAGAAGATGAAGCGGAAGTAGAAGATGAAGAAGTAGAAGAAGTAAATGAAGAAGATGATGAAGAAGAAGAAGAAGGAGAAGAATTTGAAGAAGTAGAAGTTGATGAAGAAGAAGAAGAAGTGGCAAAAGAAGGAGAAGAAGAAGTAGAAGAAGGAGGAGGAAAAGAAGTAGAGGAACAAATAGAAGAAGAAAAAGGCAAAGAAGATGATGAAGAAGAAGGAGAAGAATAAGTTGAAGATGATGAAGAAGAAGAAAATGAAGAGGAGGAAGAAGAAGGAGGAGAAGAAGAAGAAGAAGATGATGATGAAGTGGAAGAAAAAGTAGAAGAAGAAGAAGACTAAGAAGAAGTAGAAGAGGAAGAAGGAGAACAAGAACAACAATAAGAACAAGATGGCAAAGAAGAAGAAGATGAAGAAGAATAAGAAGAAGAAGAAGATGTTGAAGTAGAAGAAGAATGAGAAGAAATTGAAGAATAAGAAGAAGAAAAAGGAGAAGAACCAATGAAGGAAGAAGAAGAAGGAGAAGGAAAAGAAGAAGAAAAATAAGGATCAGAAGAGGAAGAAGAAGAAGAAGGTTTAGAAGAAGGCTAAGAAGAAGAAAAAGAAGAAGAAGATGATGATGACAAAGAAGAAGAAGAAGAGGAAAAAGAAGAAGAAGAAGCAGAAGAAGAAGAAGAAAAAGAGGAAGAATATGAAGTAAAAGAAGAATAAGAATAAGAAGAAGAAGAAGGAGGTGAAGAAGAAGATGAAGAAGAAGAAGATTAAGAAAGAGGTGAAGAAGATGAGTGAGAAAAAGAAGAAGAAGAAATAGAAAAAGAAGAAGAAGAAGAAGAAGAAGAAGAAGATGGAGAAGAAGACAAAGAAGGAGAAGAAGAAGAAAAAGAAGACAAAGAAGTAGAAGGAGAAGGAGACAAAAAAAGAAGTAGAAGAAAAAGAAGCAGAAAATGAAGAAGAAGAAGAAGAAGGAGATGATGAAGAAGAAGGAGAAGAAGAATAAATAGAGGAGAAAAAAAGAAGTAGAAAAAGAAGAAGAAAAGACGAGGAAGAAGAAGTAAAAGAAGAAAAAGAAGAAGAAAATGAAGCAAAATAAAAAGAAGAAGAAAAAGAAGAAGAAGATGATGAAGATGAAGAAGAAGATGAAGAAGAAGACAAAGAAGAAGTAGAAGAAGAACAAGGAGCAATCCAAAAAAAGAACAAGAAGATAAAGTAGACAAAGAAGAAGAAGATGAAGAAGACCAAAAAGAAGAAGAAGAAGACAAAAAAGAAGTAGAAGAAGAAGATAAAGATGAAGAAGAAGAAGAAGATGATGATGAAGAAGAAGAACTAGAAGGAGAAGGCAAAGAAGGAGAAGAAGAATAAGAACAAGAAGATGATGAAGAAGAAGAATTGGAAGAAGATGATGATGGAGAAGAAGGATAAGGAGAAGAAGAAGAAGAAGACGAAGAAGAAGAAGAAGAAGAAGATAATGACGATGAAGAAAAAGAAGAAGTGGAATGAAATGAAGAATAAGAAGACGAGAAGATTATAAGGCAGAGGAAGAAGAAGAAGAAAAAGATGAAGGAAAAAAACAAGAAGAAGAAGAGCAAGATGAAGAAGAAGAAGAAGAAGATGAAGATGGACAAGAACAAGACGTGGGAGAAGAAGAAGAAGAAGAAGAAGAAGAAGAAGAAGAAGAATAAGAAGGGGAAGAAGAAGACAAAGATGGAGATTAAAAAGGAGAAGAAGAAGGCGATGAAGAAGATGAAGAAAAAGTTAAAAGGGAAGAAGAAGATGATAATGAAATGAAGAAGAAGAAGAAGAAGAAGAAGAAGAAGAAGAAGATTAAGATGAAGAAGAACAAGGAAAAGAAGAACAAGAAGACGAAGAAGTACGAGAAGTAGAAGAAGGTGAAGAAGAAGATGACAAAGAAATAGAAGAAGAAAAAGATGATGAAGAAGAAGATAAAGAAGAAGAAGAAGAAGAAGAAGAAGAAATTAAAGTAAGAAGATGTAGAAGAAGAAGAATAGGAAGAAGAAGGAGAAAAAGATGAAGAAGTTGAAGAAGGAGAATAAGTGCAAGAAGAAGGAGACAAAGATGAAGCAAAAAGAGAAGAGGAAGAAGAAGAAGAAGAAGGAGAAGAAGGTGATGAAGAAGAAGAACAAGAAGGAGATGAATAAGAAGAAGGAGAAGAAGAAGAAGAAGAAGAAGTAAAAGACAAAGAAGAAGAATAATAATAAGAAGAAGAACAAGAACAAGAACAAGAAGAAGGAGAAGAAGTAAAAGAAGTGGAAGAAGAAGATAGCTAAGGAGAAGAAGAAGAAGAAGAATAAAAAGACAAATAAGGCAAAAAAGGAGGAGAAGGAGACGAGAAAGAAGAAGAAGAAGAAGAAGAAGAAGAAGAAGACGAAGAAGAAGAAGAAGAAGAAGGAGAAGAAGAATAAGGAGAAGAGGAAGAAGAAGAAGAAGAAGAAGAAGAAGGACAAGAAGAACAAGAAGAATAAGAAGCAAAAGAAGAAGATGACAAACATGAAGGAGGAGAAGAAGAAGAAGGAGGAGAAGAAGAAGAAGAAGAAGGAGGAGGAGAACAAGATGATGACAAGCATGTAGAAGGTGAAAAAGAAAGTCAAAAAGAAGCAGACAAAGTAGAAAAGGAAGAAGAAGACCAAGAAGAAGAAGAAGAAGAAGATGATGATGATGAACAAGAAGAAGAAGCAGAAGAAGAAGAAGGCATTGAACACAAAGAAGAAGAAAAAGTGAAAGTTGAGGATGATAAAGATGTAGAAGAAGAAGAAGAAGAAGCAGAAGATAAAGAAAAAGAGGACGAAGAAGGAGCTGAAGAAGAAGATGGAGGATAAGGAGAAGAAGTGGACGAAGAAGAAGAAGAAAAAATGATGAAGAAAGAGAAGTAGAAGCAGAAGAAGAAGAAGATGAAGGAGGAGAAGAAGAAGTAGATGAAAAAAGGGATGAAGAAGAAGAAGAAGAAGATTATCATGATGATGACCAAAAAGAAGAAGAAGAGGAAGAAGAAGATGAAAAAGAAGAAAAGAAAAGAAGAGCAAGAAGAAAAAGTCGAAGAAGTAGAAGAAGAAGAAGAAGAGATGTAGAAGAAGAAGGAGAAGAAGATCATGAAGAAGAAGAAAATAAAAAAAGGAATAGGAAAAAGAACAAGAAGAAGAAGAAGAAAAAGTAGTAGTAGAAGTAATAGAAGAAAAAGATGTAGATGATGATGAAGAAGAAGAAGATGATAGAGACGAAGAAGTAGAAGAAGAAGAGGAGGAGGTGGTGGAAGAAGAAGAAAATAGGAATATCAAGAAGAAGTAGAAGAAGCAAAAGAAGAAGATGGAGAAGAAGAAGAAAAAGTGAAAGAAGAAGATGAAGAAGAAGAAGAAGAATATAAAGAAGAAGAAGAAGAAGAATAAGAAGAAGTTGAGGAAAAAGATGATAAAGAAGAAGAAGAGGAAGAAGAAGAAGAAGAAAAAGAAGAAGTAGAAGAAGAAGAAGGAGAAGGAGATAAAGAAGAAGTAGGAGAAGAAGAAGAAGTGGTAGAAGAAGAAGAATAACAATAAGGAGAACAAGAGGAAGAAAAAGACAAAGTTGAAGAAGATGAAGATGAAGATGATGATGAAGAAGAAAAAGAAGAAGAAGAAGAAGAAGTAGAAGAAGAAGAAGAAGGAAAATGATAAAAACAATAAGACAAAGAAGAAAAGGAAGATGAAGAAGAAGAAAAAGGAGAAGACTAAGAAGAAGAAGAGGAAAAAGATGAAGAAGAAAAAGGAGAAGAAGAAGAAGAAGAAGAAGATGACAAATAAAACGAAGAAGAAGAAGAAGTAGAATAAGAAGAAGATTAAGAAGAAGAAGATTAAGAAGAAGAAGAAGAAGATGAAGAATGCGAAGAAGGCAAAGAAATAGTGGAAGAAGAAGAAGATGAGTAATAATAAGAAGAAGAAGAAGATGAAGACGAAGATGATGAAGAAGTAGAACAACGAGCAAAAGATGAAGAGGAAGAAGAAGAAGTAGTAGTAGTAGAAGAACAAGAAGGAGAAAAAGGAAAAGAAGGATAAGAAGAAGAAGAAAAAAGAGAAGAATAAGAAGAAGAATAAAAAAGACAAAGAAGAAGAAGAAGAAGAAGGAGAAAAACAAGATGAAGATAAAGAAGATGAAGAAAGATAAGTAGAAGAAAAAGAAGAAGATTAAGAAAAAGAAGAAGAAGGAGAAGAAAAAGAAGATAATAAAGAAGATGAAGAAGAAGGACATGAAGGAGGAGGAGGAGAAGAAGAAAAACAAGAAGTAGAAGATTAAGAAGAAGACAAAGACGAAGTAGAAGAAGAAGAAGATGAAGAAGAAGATGAAAAAGAAGAAGGAGACAAAGAAGGAGAAAAAGATAGAAAAGAAAAAGAAGAAGGCAAAGAAAAAGACAAAGAAGAAGTGAAGAAGAAGAAGAAGGAGGAGAAGAAGATGATTAAGTAGAGGAAGATGAAAAAGAAGAAGAAGAAGAAGAAGAAGAACAAGACAAAGAAGGAGAAGAAGAAGAAGAAGAAGAGAAGACGACAAAGAAAAAGAAGAATAAGAAGAAGAAGAATTAGATGATGATGAAGACGAAAAAAGAATAAGGAGATGAAGACTATGAAGCAGTAGAAGAAGGAGAATAAGCTCAAGAAGAACAAGAAGAGGAAGATGAAGCAAAAGTAGAGGAAGTAGAATAAGAAGAAGAAGGCGAAGGAAAAGTAGTAAAAGAAGAAGAAGAGGAAGGAGAATTTGAAGAAGAATATGAAGAAGAAGAAGAAGAAAATGAAGAAGAAGATTTTTAAGAAGAAGAGGAAGTAGGAGAAGAAGAAGGTAAAGAACGGGATAAAGAGGAGGAAGAAGAAGAAAAAGAAGAATAAAGACAAGTGGAAGAAGAAGACGAAAAAGGAGGAGAAGAAGAAGACGAAAAACATGAAGAAGGGGAAGAAGAAAGAGAAAAAGAAGCAGACGAAGAAAATAAGAAGAAGAAGAAGAAGAAGTAGAAGAAAAAGATGATGGTGAGGAGGAAGAAGAAGGCATTGAACGCAAAAAAAGAAGATGAAGAAGATAAAGAGGAAGATGAGGATAATAAAGAAGTAGTAGTAGTAGAAGAAGAAGAACAAGAACAAGAACAAGAAGAAAAATAAGAAGTAGAAGAAGAAGAAGAATAAGAAGAATAAGAAGAAAATGTAGAAGATAAAGAAGAAGAGGATAAAGAAGGAGGAGAAGAAGAAGGAGAAAAAGGAGAACAAGAAGAGAAGAAGGAGAAGGAGAAGAAAAAATGATTAAGAAAGAGAAGTAGAAGCAAAAGAAGAAGAAGAAGAAGACGAACAAGGTGAAGGAGAAGAACAACGAGAAGAAGCAAAAAATAAAGAAGAAGAAAAAGAAGGAGAAGAAGAAAAGAAGTAGAAGAGGAAGAGGAAGAAGAAGAAGAAGAAGAAGAAGAAGAAGAAGAAGAAGAAGAAGGAGAAGAAGAAGATGAAGGAGGAGAAGGTGAAGAAGAAGAAGTAGAAGAAGGAGAAAAGTTAGGAGAAGAAGACCAAGAAGTTGTAGTAGTAGAAGAAGAAGAATAACAAGAAGATGAAGAAGGAGACAAAGAAAGGGAAGAAAGAGAAGAAGAAGAAGACAAAGAAGAGGACAAAAAAGGAGATAAAGAAGAAGAAGAAGATGAAGAAGAAGAAGAAAATGAAGAAGAAGAAGAAGAAGCAGTAGAAAAAGATGAAGATGAAGTCAAAGTTCAAGAAGAAGAAGATGGAGAAAGAGAAAAAGAAGAAGATGAAGAAAAAGAAGAAAGAATAGAAGAAGAAGAAGAAGAAGAAGAAGAAGAAGAAGTAGAGGACAAAGATGAAGATGAAGAAGAAAGAGAAGAAGAAGGAGTAGATGAAGATGACAAAGAAGAAGAAGAAAAAGAAAAAGAAGATGAAGAAGACGATGAAGAAGAAGAAGAAGATGTCCAAGAACAAGTAGTACTAGTAGAAGAAGAAGAAGAAGAAGAACATGTAGAAGAAGAAGAAGGCGAAGGAGACTAACGAGGAGAAGATGATGAAGAACAAGAAGAAAAAGAAGAAGAAGAAGAAGAAGAAGAAGGCAGCCGCATAAGAAGAAGATGAAGAAGAATAAGGAGTAGGAGAAGAAGATGGAGGAGAAGAATAAGGAGATGGTGGAGGAGGAGGAGTAGAAGAATAAGAAGAACAAGAACAAGAGGAAGAAGAAGATAAAGGCAAAGAAGATGAAGAAGAAAAAGAAGAAGAACAATAAGAAGAAGAAGAAGAGCAAGAGAAAGAAGATGAAAAGGAAGAAAAAGAAAGAGAAGAAGAAGAAGAATAGGAAGAAGAAGAAGAAGAAGAAGAAGAAAAGAAAGAAGAATGAAAAGAAGAAGAAGAAGAAAAAGAAGAAGAAGAAAAAGAAGGAGGAGAAGAAGAAGAAGAAAAAGATGTAGAGGAAGAATAAGAAATACAAGATAAAGAAGAAGAAAACATGGAGGAAGATGAAGAAGATGAAGAAGAAGGAGAAGAAGAAGATGATGATGAAGAAGAAGAAGAAGATGAAGATGAAGAAGGAGAAGGAGAAGAAGAAGATGTAGAAGAAGAAAAGGAAGGTGAAGAAGAAGAAGAAGAAGAAGAAGAAGATGATGATGATGATGATGACGATGAAAAAGAAGTAGCAAAAGAAGAGGAAGAAGAAGAAGAAGAAGAAGAAGAAGAAGACGAAGAAGTAGAAGAAGAGCAAGAAGAAGAAGAAGATGAAAAAGAAGAAGAGAAGAAGGAAAAAGAAGAAGAAGAAGAAGCAGAAGAAGGTGAAGAAGACAAAGAAGATGAAGAAGACGAAGAGGAGGATGAAGAAAAAGAAGAAGAGGAAGAAGAAGAATACGATGATGATGAAGAAGAACAAGAAGAAGAAGAAGTAGAGAATAAGATGAAGAAGAAGAAGGAGAAGAAGATTAAGAAGAAGAAGAAGAAGAAGATATAGAACATAAAGAAGAAGAGGAAGAAGATGGAGAAGAAGAACAAGAAACAGAATAAGGAGAAGAATAATTAGAAGGCAAAGAAGGAAACAAAGAAGAAGATGAAGAAGAACAAGAACAAAAAGAAACAGAACATGAAGAAGAATAAGACGGACATGACGAAGAAGAAGAAGATGATGAAGAAAAAGTAGTAGTAGTAGTAGAAGAAGAAGAAGAAGAAGAGGAAGAGGAAGAAGAAGAAGAAGAAGAAGAAGAAGAAGAAGAATAAGAAGAGGAATAAGAAGGAGAAAAAGAAGAATAATAAGATGAAGATGGAGAAGAAGAAGGAGAAGAAGTAGAAGAAGAAGTAAAAGAAGAAGAAGAAGAAGAAGAAGAAGAAGAAGTAGTAAAAGAATAAAAAGAATAGGATGAAAAGGAAGACCAAGAAGAAGATGTAGAAGAAGTAGAAGAAGAAGAAGATGATGTCGAAGACGAAGATGAAGATGGAGATGATGAAGAAGACGATGAAGAAGAAGATGAAGAAGAAGAAGAAGTGGATGAAGTGGAAGAAGAATAAGAAGTTGAAGAAGAAGAACAAGAAGAAAAAGAAGACGTAGAAGAAGAAGATGAAGATGAAGAAGAAGGTGAAGTAGAAGAAGAAAAAGAAGAAGAAGATGAAGATGAAGAAGAAGAAGGAGAAGAAAAAAAAGAAGATGGAGGAGAAAAACAGGAATAAGAAGAAGAAGAAGAAGAAGAAGAAGTAGAAGAAGAATATGAAGATGAAGAAGAAGAAGAAGGTGGAGAAGACGAAGAAGAAGAAGAAGATGAATAGGAAGTAGAAATAGATGAAGAAGAAGAAGAACAAGAAGAAGAGGAAGAAGATGGTGATGAAGATAAAGAAGAAGAAGAAGATTAAAAAGAAAAAGGTCATTAAGAAGAAGAAGGAGAAGAAGATGGAGAAGAAGATGAAGAACATGCAGAAGTTAAAGAAGAAGAAGAGGAGGAAGAAGGAGAAGAAGAAGAGGAGGAAGAAGGAGAAGAAGAAGAAGAAGAAGGAGAAGAAGCTAATGAACGAGAATAAGGAGAACAAGAAGATGAAGAAGAAGAAGCAGAAAAAGAAGGAGACGTGGAAGAAGAAGAAGAAAAAGAAGACAAAGAAGAACAAGAACATCAAGAAGCAAAACATGATGAAGAAGTTGAAGAAGGAGACAAACAAGAAGAAGAAGAAGGAGAAGAAGATGAAGAATAAAAAGAAGAAGAAGAAGAAGAAGAGGAAGAGGAAGAAGAAGAAAAATAGGAAAAAGAATGAGAAGAAGATGAAGAAGAAGAAAGAGAAGAAGATGATGATGATGAAGTAAAAGAATAAGAAGAAGAAGTCGAGAAAGAAGGAGAAGAAGAAGAATAATAAGAAGAAGAAAAAGAAGAAGACAAAGTAGAAGGAGAAGAGGAAGAAGAAGAAGAAGAAGAAGAAGAAGAAAGAAGAAG
>JAIUJO010002771.1:75000-76319 GCA_023846275.1 Vanilla planifolia
AAGAAGAAAAAGAGGAAGAAGAAGAAGAATAAGAAGAAGAATAAAAAGAAGAAGAAGAAGATGAAGATGAAGAAGAATAAGTAGAATTTGCGAAAGAAGAAGAAGAAGAAGAAGAAGAAGAAGAACAATAAGAATAAGAAGAAGAACAAGACGAAGAAGAAGAAGGAGGAGAAGAAGTGAAGTATAAGAAGAAGAAGAAGAAGAAGAGAAAGAAGAAGAAAAAGAAGATGAAGAAACGAAAAAGAAGAAGAAGAAGAAGAAGAAGAGTAAGAAGAAGAAGAAGATGATGACGAAGAAGAAGAAGAAGTGAGGAAGAAGAAGATGAAGAAGAAAGATAAGTAGAGGAGGAGGAAGAAGAAGAAGATGGAGAAGACGAAGGAGAAGATGATAAAGAATTTGAAGAAGAAGTAGAATAATAATAAGAAGAAGAGGAAGAAATAGAAGAAGAAGAAGAAGAAGAAGAAGAAGAAGAAGAATAAGAAGAGGAGGAGGAGGAGGAGGAGGAGGAGGAAGAAGAAGAAGAAGATGACGAGGAAGAAGAAGAAAAACAAGAGGAAGAAGAAGTAAAAGAAGAAGAAGAGGTGGAGGAAGAAAAAGAAGTAGGAAGAAGAAGAAGAAGTAGAAGAGGAAGTGGATGAAGAAGAAGAAGAAGAAGGTGATGAAGAAGAAGAAGAGGAAGAAGAAGCTCTAGAAGAAAAAAAAAGAGAAAGGAGAAGAAGAAGTGGGAGGAAGAAGAAGAGCAAGAAAGAGAAGATGAAGAAAAAGAACAAGAAAAAGATGAAGAGGAAAATGTAGTAATAGTAGAAGAAGAAGAAGAAGAAGGGGAGGAAGTGGAGTAGGAGGAAAAAGTAGAAGTAGAAGAAGAAGAAGAAAAAAGAAGAAGTAGACGAAGAAGAAGAAGGAGATGAGGAAGAAAGAGAGGGAGAAGTAGAAGAAGAAGAAGAAGAAGAAGAAGAAGAGGAAGAATAATAATAATGAGATTAAGAACAATAAATAGTAATGGAAGAAGAAGAAAAGGAAAAAGAGGAGGTAGAGGAAGAAGAAGAAGAAGAAGATGAAGAAAAAGAAGAAAAAAGAAAAGAAGATGAAAAGAAGAAGTTGAAGAAGAAGAAGAAGAAAATTAAGAAGAAAAAGAAGAAGAAAAGGAGGAAGAACAACAAGGAGATGAAGCAGAAGGAGGAGAAGAAGAAAAATAAGAAGAAGAAGGGAAGAAAGAGAAGAAGAAGAAGAAAAAGAAAAAGTTGCAAAGAAGATAACATAGAAGAAGAACAAGAGGAAGAAAAGGAGGAGGTGGAAGAAGAAGAAGAAGAAGAAGAAGT
>JAIUJO010002631.1:7500-10000 GCA_023846275.1 Vanilla planifolia
TCTTCTTTGTCTTCTTCTTCTTCGTCCACTTCTTTTTCGCATTTTTCTTCTACTTTTGTGTCTTTTTCTTCTTTTTCGTCTTCTTCTTCAAATCTCCTTCTTCTTCTTCTTCTTCTCCTTCAACGTTTTCAACTTATTATTGTTATTATTATTCTTTTTATTCTTCTTCTTCTTTAGCTTCTTATTCTTCTTCTTCTTCTTCCACTTCTTATTTTTCTTCTTCTTCCTCTAATTCTTCTTCTTCCTCATCTTCTACTTCTTCAACATCTTCGACTTCTTTATCTTCTTCTTTTTCTTCTTCGTCTACTTCTTCCTCTCGTTCCTTGCGCTCCTCTTCTTCTTCTTCTTCATCTTCTTCTTCCACCACTGCATCTTTGCCTTCTTCTTCGACTTCTTTTTCTTCTTCTTCTTCTTTTTCTTCTTCTTCTTCTTCTTCTTCTTCTTTTTCTACTTCTTCATCAACTTCTTCTTCTTCATCATCATCATCTTCTTCTTCTTCTTTTTTTCTTTTCCTTCTTCTCCTTCTCCTCCTCCTTCACCTCTTCTTCTTCTTCTTCTTCTTCTTATTCTTCTTCTTTTTCTTCTTCTTTTCTATCTTCTTCGTCTTCTTCTTCTACTTCTTCTTCTTCTTCTTCTTGTTTTTGACTTCTTCCTACCTTTTTTTGGCCTTCATCTTCTTTGTCTTAATCTTCTTCTTCTTCATCTTCTTCTTCTACTTCAATGTCTTCTTCCTCTTCTCCTTTCCTTTGTCTTTTTTCTTTCCCTTCTACTTCTTGTCCTTCTTCTTCTTAACTTCAACTTTTTCTTCCTCTTGTTACTATTACAATTATTATTACTATTATTATTATTTTTCATCTTCTTCTTCCTCTTCTCTTTCTCCTTCAATTTCTTCTTCTTCTTCGTCTTCTTCTTCTTCTTCTTCATTACCTTCTTCTTCTTATTCTTCTTTTTCTTCTTCTTCTTCTTCCTCCTCTTCTTCTGTCTTCTTCTTATTCTTTTTCTTCTTCTTCTTCTTCTTCTTCTTCTTTTTCTTCCTCTTCTTCTATTTCTTCTTTTTCTTCTTCTTTGTCTTCAACATCTTCTTCTTCTTTTTCTCCTCCTCCTCCACTTCTTCTTCTTCTTCTTCTTCTTCTTCTTCATTTTCTTCCTTTATTTCTTCTACTCAATCTTCTTCTTTTTCTTCTTCTTCTTCTTTGTAATCATCATCATCTTCTTCTTCTTCTTCTACCTCTTCTTCTTCTCCTTCTTCTTCTCCTTCTTCTTCTCCTCTTCCTTCTCCTTCTTCTTCTTCTTCTTCTTCCTCTTCTTCTTCTTCTTCTTCTTTTTCTTCTTCTTCTTTTTGTCATCTACGTCTACTTCTTCTTCTTCTTCTTCTTTTCTTCTTCTTCTTCATCTTCTTCTTCATGTTCTACTTGTTCTTCTTTTCCTTCACCTTCTTCTTTCCCTTCTTCATCTTCTTCTTCTTCTTTGTCTTCTTCTTCTTCTATTACTTCATCTTCTTCTCCTTGTTCTCTTTCATCTCCTTCTTCTCCTTCTTCATCTTCTTATTCTTCTTCTTCTTCTTCTTCTTCTTCTTCTTCGCCTTCTTCTTCCTCTTCTACTTCTCCATTTTTTTCCTATTTTTTCTCTTTTTCATTTTCTTCTTCCTCTTCTTCTTCTCATTCTTCTTCTTCTTCTTCTTTGTCTTCTTCTTCTTCTTCTTCTTCTTCTTCAACATCTCTGCCTTCTTCTTCTTCTTCTTCTTCCACTTCTTCTTCCTCTTCTTATACTTCTCCTTCTCCTTCTTCTTCTTTATTTCTTTCTTCTTATTCTTTTTCTTCTTCTCCTTCTTCTTCGTCTTCTTCATCATCATCTTATTCTTCTTCTTCTTCTTCCTCTGCAACTTATTCTTTTTCTTCTTTTTCTTCTTCTTCCTCTTCTTCGTATTCTTCTTCTTCTTCTTCTTCTTCTTCTTCTTCTTCTTCTTCTTCTTGTTTCTCTTCTTCTTCTTTTTCTTCACCTTCTTCTTCTTCATCTCTTCTTCTTCGTTTTCTTCTTCTTCTTCTTCTTCTTCTTCTTCTATTACTTCTTCTACTACTTCTACTTCTTCTTCTACTTTTTTCTCTTCTTCTTCTTCTGCTTCTTCTTCTTCTTCTATCTTCTTCTTCTTCTACTTCTTCCTCTTCTTCTTTTTCTACTTCGTCTTATTCTTCTTCATCTTCTTTCTCGACTTCTTCTTATCTTCTTCTTCATCGTTGACTTCTTCTTCTTTCTCTTGTTCATCATCTTATTCTTCGCCTTCGTCGTCCTCTTCGTCATCTTCTTCTTCTTCTGGTTTTTCTTCTTCTTCTTCTTCTCATTCTTCTTCTTCATCGTCTTCTTCTTCTACTACTTCTTGTTCTTCTTCATATTCTTCGTCTTCTGCATCATCTTCTTTTTCTTCTTTGTGTTCTTGTTCCTCTTCTTCATCTTCTTCTTCTATTTCATCTTCTTCCTTCTCTTCACCTTATTCTTTTACTTC
>JAIUJO010002631.1:15000-27500 GCA_023846275.1 Vanilla planifolia
ATTAGGTTCTTCGTTTTCTTCTTCTTGTTCTTCTCCTTCTTCTTATTCATTAGTTTCTTCCTCATCATCATCATCATCTTCTTCTTCTTCTTCCTCTTCTTCATGTTCTTCTTTTTATCTGTTATTCTTCTTCTTTGTCTTTGTCTTCTTCTTATTCTTCTTTTTCTTCTTCTTCTTCCTCTTCTTCTTCCTTTTCTTCTTCCCCTTCTCCATGTTCTTCTCCTTCTTATCCTTCTTCTTCTTCATTTTCTTTTTCTTCTTCTACTTCATCTACTTCTTCTTCTTCTTCTTCTTCTTCTACTTCTTTTTCCTCTTCTTCCTCTTCAACTTCTCCTTCTCCTTCTTCTTCTTCTCCTTGTTCTTCTTGTTCTTCTTCTTCTTCTTCTACAACTTCTTTTTCCTCTTCTTCTTCCTCTTCATCTTCTTTGTCTTCTTCTTCATCTTCTTCTTCTTCTTCTTCGTCTTCTTCTTCTTCTTCTTTTTCTTCTGGTCCTTCTTGTTCTTCTTAGTCTTCTTCCTCTTTTTCTTCTTCTTCATCTTCTTCTTCTTCTTCTTCTTGTTCTCCTTCTTCTTCCTCTTCTTCGTCTTATTTTTCTTCTTCTTCGTCTTCTTCTTCTTCTTCCTTTTCTTCTTCATCTTCTTCGCCTTCGTCTTCTTCTCCGTCTTGTTCTTCTTCTTCTTGTCCTTCTCCTCATCCTTCTTCTACTTCTTGTTCTTGTTCTTGTTCTTGTTCATCTTCTTCTTCTTCTTCTACTTCTTCTTCATATTCTCCTTCCTCTTCATCTACTTCTTCTTCTTTTTGTTCTTCTTCTTTTCCTTCCTCTCCTTCTTCCTTTTCTACTTCTTCTTCTTCTTCTTCTTCTTCTTCTTCCTCTTCTTCTTCCTCTTCTTCTTCGTCTTCTTCTTCTTCGCCTTCTTCCCCTGCTTCTTTTTCTTCATCTTCTTCTTCTGCATCTTCTTCTTCTTCCTCTACTTTGTCTTATATTTCTTCTACTTCTTTTACGTTTTCTTCTTCTCCTTCTTCATCTTCATCTCTCCTTTTATCTTTCTTCTTCTTCTTCTTCTTCTTCCTCTTCTTCATCTTCTTCTTCTTCTTTTTCCTCTTCTTCTTCCTCCACTTCTTTGCCTTTTTTGTTTACTTTTCTTCTTCCTGTTACACCCTTGTGTTTGATGTGTCAAGCATAAATGTATATATTTTATTTGGGCTTGATTTTAAGTAAAATTGTTACTAATTAATTAAATGAAGCCAAGTATTTTAGATGTCTAAAATAATGGTCTCTAAGGGCCTTGAGGTCATGGAATACTTCAAGGAAATTTGAGACATGCACAAGATTTTTTTTATAATTGAATTTCTTTTTATTTCTCTTGAATTTGATATGTCCAAACTTTGAGATTATGAGGCACACTAGTAGTATTAACATTTAAAAATATTATAAAGTTATTTAATACTGAATTTTGATTTTTGGGCCAAGCATATTTGACAAAATGTATAGACATTGGTATTTGATTTTTTAATATTGCTTTGGAATTGTTTTTCATGAATTTCTTTTCATAGCTATTTAAATAACTTATAATACCATAAGAATATAAAATTATCTTTATACACTTATATTCAAATTTTTGGCACAAAAATTCGTCAAAAATACCCTAAAACAGCTGAAGTCAATGCACTATAGCAATGGGCGGGTCGACCCGGCGTGAAAACAGCCCGTCCAGGTCTTTTAGAAATTAAAAATTTAATTTAAAAAATAAAAATTTGGTTGATCCAACAAAGCCCACCGAGAGGAGCTCGGCTAGCACTGGTCAACGGTCAAATCAACAGTGCCTGGCTAAGCCAAGCCCGCCTAGAGGAGCTCAGCTTGGTCAAACTGCAGCGCGGTCAACAGTCAATGAACAATGCTTGGCTAAGTCAACCCGAACCAGGTGATCATTCTGGTCAAGGAAGGGGGGAGCTAACCCCAAAGAGGCTCGCAATGTAAACAGGGTGGATTTCTTATATAGCGCTCCAACACTTCCGCATACGCAATATGGGACTAAAAATCCCAGTTTCAGCCTTCGCAGGATCCAATGGCTCAGATCAAGCCCGCCCAGATCCAACGCACAGGATTCATCTCGTAAGGTAAAATCTGTGTCGTTCATCTTTGCGCCCGGATCCTACGCACGGGATTAAATCGCGTAAACGGTAATCGCGAGATTTAATCCGTGCCGTTCGATTACGCGCCCGGATCCAACGCTCTGGATTAAGCCCGAACGGTAAAATGCGTCAATCAATCTGCGCCGTTCGTTTTTGGGTCTGGATCGGAAGGTGGCTCCTTTTCGTCCGTTGCCCAAACGGCTAATTAATTTTTGGAGCCGTTGGGGGTGTTTTTAAAGCTCAAATTTTAGCTCTATAAATAGGGAAAATTGATGTATTTTTCAGTTTAACCTTTGCTAAATTTTCCAAAGATTACAGATCTCAAAATTCGAGCACTCAAGCAAAAACGGTGCATCCAAGCTCAAAAAGCAAAGCGGCAAGAAGGCTATTGGAATTAGAGGTTTTTCAATTATTTCTCAATTTCAATCCCTCTAATTTGTCGATTCTGTGTGCCTCCTCTTTTCTCCTATTTCTCTTAAGTTTTTTGCCAATCGTTGTACTTTTTGTTTTGGGGCAAGGGCATCCCGGCAGTAGTGCTAAAGCCCCGGGTTTGAGTTGAGCCCAGTAAAAACTCAAGTAGGTTTGGGTTTTGCCGTAGTAAAAATCCTAAGTAGGTTTGAGGTGAACCGTACTAAAAACCTCAGTTGTAATCGGTGCATTTAGTGGATTTTTCCCAACACCGGTTGGGGGTGGACGTAGACTCGGTTTTGAGTCGAACCACTTAAAAATTTGTGTGTTCAACTCTCTTTACTCTTGCTTAAAGGTTTTTAAGTTTAATTTTGAAATTCATAAAATTTTAAATACACAATTCACCCCCCCTCTTGTGGGATTTCCTTAGCATGAAACACTTCAATTGGTATCAGAGAAAGGAACTCCAAATTACGTGAGTAACATCACGTAGGAGATCCTCTTGTGCTAAGTGAAGGCTTTCTCACAATTCTTGTTTTTTGTTTGTGATTTTGTATGGCTTCCTCTTTGATCGAAATGAAGGCAACTTTATGTGAAGGTTTTTCTTCAAATCGGCCTCCATTATTTAAAGGAGAATTTTACTTATATTAGAAAAATCATTTTAGAATTTTCATTCAATCTATTGATTTAGAATTATGGGAAGTTATGACTTTGCCTTGTGAACTTCCTAGAAATTCTTCTACTAATGAAGTTAAGGCCTTTAGTGAGCTTAATGTTGAGCACAAAAGATTGGCTCAATTAAATGCTAGGGCATTGAATTTTCTTCATTGTGGAATTTCACCTTGTGAGTTTACACAAATTATGAATTTACATACGGCATTTGTGGTGTGGAAGAAACTTGAAGTAACTTATGAGGGCACCTCACAAGTGAAAGAGACAAAAATTAACATCCTCACCCATGATTATGAACTCTTTAGAATAAATCCTAATGAAAGTATTAAGAGTATGTTTTTGAGATTTAATGATATTACAAATGGATTGAGAAACCTTAGGAGGGCATTCTCAAATGGTGACCTTATGAGGGAAATTTTAAGAATCCTTCCAAAGGAATTTGATCCACTTGTAATGGCTATTAAAGCCGCTAAAGATCTTAGCAAACTTTCTTTGGATGAACTCCTTGGGGAACTTCTTACCGCTAAAATAGAAATGTCAAGGAGACTTACAGAAGAGGTGTCTACAAGCAAGTTAAAGTATGAAAGAAGAAAGGAAGAACCAATGGCTTTCAAAGCCACCAAAAGCAATTCGGATTCCACTTCCACCTCCTCCATGGATTTAGAGGATGAGGTAAGCTTCCATGTTAATGGTTTAGCTAAAAATTTGGCAAAGAGCTTTCTTAATAGGAAATGGAAGAAGAAAAGCAATAAAGAGAGGAAGAGGCCACCAACATGTTTTGAGCGTGGTCAAACCGGTCATATTAAACCGGAATGTCCAAAACTCAAAGACAAGCATATGAAGGAGGAAGAAAAGAAGAAGAAGAAGAAGAGCTTGAAGAAAAAGAAAGCATTTCAAGCTACATGGAGTGCCTCCAAAGATTCAGACATTTCAAGCTCAAGTAGAGGAGAAGAAGGAATGATTTGCTTTATGGCAAACGAGGCATCCTCAACATCTTCAAGTGAAGAAGAAGAAGAAAATGAGGTAAGCTCTTGGACAAGATATATTCTTGAAAATAATTACATTGAAATTATGAATGCATTAACTTCCTTAATGAGTGCACATAAAAAATTAAAAAGAGTTACAAAGAAAAGGTTGAATTGCTTGATTTTGTCATGAAAGAAGATTAAAAGAAAAGATTAGAAAATCAACATATATTTGATGAAAAGGCATCTCTTATTATTGAAAATACTTCTTTGAAGCATGATATTTCAGTCTTAAAAGAAAAATACAATCTTTTGAGCATGCATAAAAATACACATGTTTCAAATGCTTATTATCATTCACTTGCTTTCAATTTCAAGAAACCTAGATATTTGAGCATGCCTAGGCCATCAAACATTATTTGTTTTTATTGTTGTAAACCTGGACATACTATAAAAGATTGCTTCTTTAGAAGAAATATGTATACACAAACACAAAATGTTAGATGGATTGTTAAAAAGGAGAACATGCAAATACCATTTAGGGTTTAACCCAAGTTTTCTTGGGTTCCTAAGAGCATGGCTTAGAAGACTAGAAGAAAATGTCTCCAAAATATTTGGAGAAATTCTAGGATAGGTCTAGGATATTTAGAAAACTCAAATTGATGATTTCATTTAGTGGTATACTTTCTAATTTAAATTTTATACCTTATACAGTCAAAACCAAGGAGAAAATCAAAATCCACATCTTGGGTATTGGATAGTGGATGCTCAAGACACATGACTGGAGACAAAAGTAAATTCAAATCATTGAGATTGGGTCCAAATAGGAAGGTGACCCTAGGAGACAACACAAAGAAAAGAATAATTGGAATTGGAGATGTAGGTACGACAAACATTACCCTTTCAAATGTATTTTTAATAGAAGGCTTAGAATTTAATTTGATTAGTATTAGTCAACTTTGTGAGAATGGATTTGATATTGTTTTTAATACAAAAGCTTGCAAAATCATGAAAAATAATGTTGAACTACTTATAGGTAAAAGAAAATGTGATACATATGTAATTAGTTTTGAAGAACTAGAAGCTAGTGGTTTGGAATGCCTAATGACCCAATCTAATGAGAATTCATTATGGCATAGAAGATTATGCCATGTGGGATACTCCACCTTGAAGAAGATTACAAAATTAGATGTAGTTAGAGGTCTTACAAAACCAAGCAAGTCAAATTGGGAGTTGTGTGAATCTTGCCAAAAGGGAAAACAAGTTAAATCCTCTTTCAAATCTCAAAATGAATTAACAACTAGTAGACCTTTAGAAAAAATCTACTTGGATCTTTTTCGACCAATACAACCTTTGAGTTTAGGAGGAAAACAATACGGATTTGTCATAGTTGATGATTTTTCTAGGTATACTTGGGTGATTTTTCTTAGACATAAAAATGAAGCCTTTGAGAACTTTGAAAATTTGATTAGAGAGTTAGAAAGACAACGTAGTCTAAAATTAATTTGTATGCAAAGTGATAATGGGAGTGAATTTAAGAATGAATATTTTAGTGAGTTTTGTAAAGAGAAAGGAATCAAACATCAATTCACATGCCCATATACACCACAACAGATTGGCATTGCAGAAAGAAAGAATAGAACATTAGTTGAGATGGGTAGAACCATGTTAGCCGAATATAACTTACTCAAATATTTTTGGGCCGAAGCTATTAGCACAGCGTGTTACATCATAAATAGGGTTAATTTGAGACCAAAGTTGAAGAAAACTCCTTATGAATTGCTAAGGAAGAAGAAACCAAATCTTAGTTATTTTCATGTTTTTGGTTGTAAGTGCACTATTCTTAAAAATGAGAGAGCAAACTTAGGAAAGTTTGATGAGAAGGCAAGTGTAGGAATCTTTTTAGGGTATTCATCAATTAGAAAAGCATATAGAGTTTTTAATCAAGAATCACATAAAATAGAGGAAACAATGCATGTTGTGTTTGATGAGACAATTCAACTAGTTAGTGAAAACATTTAGAAGATGAAATAGAATTAATAAAGAATCTAGATTTAGATAAAGAAAAAATAGAAAATCTAGAAATAGAAAGAGAAAAAGAAAAAGAAAATAATTTGTCTAAAGGATGGAAATTTGCAACCTCACATCCAAAGGATTTGATTATAGGAGATGTGAACCAAGGAGTGAAGACTAGAGCTTCAATTAGAGATATAGATTATAGTGCCTTTGTGTCATTTTTTAAACCTAGTTCTATAGAAGAAGTGCTTGCAGATGATTATTGGGTTCAAGCTATGAATGAAGAGTTAGACCAATTTGAAAGAAATCAAGTTTGGGAATTAGTACCAAGACCTAGTGATCAACAAGTAATTGGTACTAGATGGGTCTATAAAAATAAATTAGATGAAAATGGTGTAATAATTAGGAATAAGGCTAGACTTGTTGCCAAAGGACATAGTCAAATAGAAGGTATTGATTTTGAGGATTCATTTGCACCCATAGCTAAGTTAGAAGCAATTTGATTACTTCTAGCATATTCATGTTCTAAAAACTTTAGGTTGTTTCAAATGGATGTAAAAAGTGCTTTCTTGAATGGGATAATAGAACAAGATGTGTTTGTAGAACAACCCCCAGGTTTTGAGGATCATGCACAAAGTAATTATGTTTATAAGCTTAAGAAAGCTCTTTACGGCCTTAAGCAAGCTCCACGTGCATGGTACTATAGGCTGAGTAACTACCTAGTAGATAGTGGCTTTAGAAAAGGTAAATCAGATACTACATTATTTCTAAAGTCATTAGGAGATGATTTCTTAATTGTTCAAATTTATGTTGATGATATTATTTTTGGTAGCACAAAAGAAGAAATGTGTAGAGAATTTGGAGATCTTATGACTAAAGAATTTGAAATGAGTATGATGGGTGAGCTAAATTTCTTCTTAGGACTACAAATAAAACAACTAAAAGATAGTATTTTCATTTCTCAAACAAAATACTTGAAAGAAATATTTAAAAAATATGGTTATGAGAATATGAAAATTAGGAAAATTCCCATGAATCAATCCATTCATTTAGATCTAGATGAACAAGGGAAAACAATAGATCAAAAATTTTATAGAGGACTTATAAGATCTTTATTGTACCTTACAGCTAGTAGACTTGACATTCTATTTAGTGTTGGATTATGTGCTAGGTTCCAAGCAAACCCAAAGGAAAGTCATTTGAAAGCTGTTAAAGCAATTTTCAAATATTTGAAGGGAACCATGACACTAGGATTATGGTATCCTAGAAATGAACTCTCTTGTGAGCTCGTTGGCTATACAGTTTAGATTTTGGAGGATCTAGAGAGGATAGGAAGAGCACATCAGGAACATGTCAATTTTTAGGACATTGTCTTGTTTCATGGTCAAGTAAAAACAAAATTGTATAGCCTTCTCAACAACAGAAGCTGAATATGTTGCAGCTGGAAGTTGTGTTGCTCAAGTACTATGGTTAAGACAACAACTTCAAGACTATGGTTTAGAAGTCACACATATACCTATTAGAATTGACAATACTAGTGCATTAGCATTAGTTAAGAATCAAGTTTATCATTCTAGGACTAAGCACATAGATGTTAGATATCACTTTATTAGAGACCAAGTGACCAAAGGATTAGTAGAATTAGAGTATGTTCCTACTAAGCTTGAATTGGCTGACATTTTTAACAAATCCTTACCATCGGAGCAATTTCAAACATTGAGAGAACAATTAGGAATTTTAGACATTGCTTAGGGTTCACTCCCTTTTTGATGGTGTCAAAGGGGGAGAATAGTTAGAAGTGAGGGGGAGCATCAAAATATGCATCAAGATAGGGGGAGCATATTTTTTCTCCCTATGAATTGTATTTTAAACACTTATTTTTATTTAAAACATTTATGTCTTGCCATCATCAAAAGGGGGAGATTGTTACACCCTTGGGTTTGATGAGTCAAGCATAAATGTATATATTTTATTTGGGCTTGATTTTAAGTAAAATTGTTACTAATTAATTAAATCAAGCCATGTATTTTAGATGTCTAAAATAATGGTCTCTAAGGGCCTTGAGGTCATGGCATACTTCAAGGAAATTTGAGACATGCACAAGATTTTTTTTATAATTGAATTTCTTTTTATTTCTCTTGAATTTGATATGTCCAAACTTTGAGATTATGAGGCACACTAGTAGTATTAACATTTAAAAATATTATAAAGTTATTTAATACTGAATTTTGATTTTTGGGCCAAGCATATTTGACAAAATGTATAGACATTGGTATTTGATTTTTTAATATTGCTTTGGAATTGTTTTTCATGAATTTCTTTTTATAAGTATTTAAATAACTTATAATATTATAAGAATATAAAATTATCTTTATACACTTATATTCAAATTTTTGGCACAAAAATTCGTCAAAAATACCCTAAAACAGCTGAAGTCTCGGGAAAATGCACTGTAGCAATGGGCAGGTCGACCTGGCGCTAAAACAGCCTATCCAGGTCTTTTAGAAATTAAAAATTTAATTTAAAAATAAAAATTTGGTTGACCCAACCAAGCCCGCCGAGAGGAGCTCGGCTAGTGCTGGTCAACGGTCAAATCAACAGTGCCTGGCTAAGCCAAGCCCGCCGAGAGGAGCTCGGCTAGGTCAAACTGCAGCGCGGTCAACAGTCAATGAACAATGCTTCGCTAAGTCAACCCGAACCAGGTGATCAACTCCTGGTCAAGGAAGGGGGGAGCCAACCCCAAAGAGGCTCGCAATGTAAACAGGTGGATTTCTTATATAGCGCTCCAACACTTTCGCATACGCAATGTGGGACTAAAAATCCCAGTTTCAGCCTTCGCAGGATCCAATGGCTCAGATCAAGCCCACCCAGATCCAATGCACAGGATTCATCCCATAAGGTAAAATCTGTGTCGTTCATCTTTGCCCCCGGATCCTACGCACGGGATTAAATCGCGTAAACGGTAATCGCGAGATTTAATCCGTGCCGTTCGATTACGCGCCCGGATCCAACGCTCTTGATTAAGCCCGAACGGTAAAATGTGTAAATCAATCTGCGCTGTTCGTTTTTGGGCCTAGATCGGACGATGGCTGCTTTCCGTCCGTTGCCCAAACGGCTAATTAATTTTTGGAGTCGTTGGGGGTATTTTTAGAGGTCAAATTTGAGCTCTATAAATAGGGAAAATTGATGTATTTTCAGTTTAACCTTTGCTAAATTTTCCAAAGATTTCAGATCTCAAAATTTGGGCACTCAAGCAAAAACGATGCATCCAAGCTCAAAAAGCAAAGCGGCAAGAAGGCTATTGGAATTAGAGGTTTTTCAATTATTTCTCAAGTTCTATCCCTCTAATTTGTCGATTGTGTGTGCCTCCTCTTTTTTGCTATTTCTCTTAAGTTTTTTGACAATTGTTGTACTTTTTGTTTTGGCGCAAGGACATCCCGGCAGTAGTGCTAAAGCCCCGTGTTTGAGTTGAGCCCAGTAAAAACTCAAGTAGGTTTGGGATTAGCCGTAGTAAAAATCCCAAGTAGGTTTGAGGTGAACCGTACGAAAAACCTCACTTGTAATCGGTGCATTTAGTGGATTTTTCACAACACCGGTTTGGGGTGGACGTAGACTCGGTTTTGAGTCGAACCACTTAAAAATTTGTGTGTTCAACTCTCTTTACTCTTGCTTAAAGGTTTTTAAGTTTAATTTCGAAATTCATAAAATTTTAAATACACAATTCACCCCCCCTCTTGTGGGATTTCCTTAGCATGAAACACTTCACTTCCCCTTCTTCTTCTTCATATTCTTCTTCTTCGTCTTGTTTTTGTTCTTCTTCTTATTCATCTTTTGTATCTTCTCTTCTTCTTCTTCTTCTTCTTCTTTTGATTCTTCTTCTTTTTCTTCTTCTTCTACATCTTCTTTTTCTTCTTCCTTCTCTTCTTTTTCATCTTATTTTTCTATTTCTTCTACTTCATCTTCTTCTTTGACTTCCAATTCTTCTTCTTCTACTACTTTCTTCTTGCTCTTCCTCTTCTTCTTGTCCTTCTTCGTACACTTCTTGTTCATCTTCATCATCCTCTTCTTCCTCTTCTTCTTCTTTTCCTTCTTCTATTTCTTCTTCTTCTTCTTTTTCTTCTTTCACTTCTTCTACTTCTTCTTCTACGTATTCCTTTCTTCTTCTTTTACTACAAGTACTTCTTCATCATCTTCTTGTTCTTCTTAATCATCTACTTCTTCCTCTTCTTCTCCTTCTTCTTCTTCTACCACTTCTTCCTCTTCTTATACTTGTTCATTTCCTTCTTCTTCTTGTCTTCTCCATCTTTCCCATCTTCTTCTCCTTCTTCTTCTTCTTCTTCGTCTCCTTCTTCTTCTTTTTCTTCTTCTTCTTCTTCTTCTTCTTCTTCTTCTTCCTCATATTCTTCTTCATCTTCCTCCTCCTCTTCTTCTTCTTCTTCTTCCTCGTCTACATCTTCTTCTTCTTATACTACTTCTTCCTTTTCTTCTTATTCTTCATCTTTTTCTTCTTGTTCTTCTTTCTTCTTCCTCTTCTTCTTCTTCTTCTTCTTCTTCTTCTTCTAGTTCTTCTTCTATTAGATCTTCTTCTTCTTCTTTTTTGTCTTAATCTACTTCTTCTTTGTCTTCTTCTTCTTCTTCTTCTTCTTCTTCATCTTCTTCTGTCTTCTTCTTCTTCGTCTCCTTTCTCTTGGACCTCTTCTTCTTCTTATGTTCTTCTTCTTCATCTTATTATTATTTTTTTAATTTTTATTATTATTAATATTATTATATTTTTATTATTAATATTTAGATTCTTCTTGTTGTTCTTCTTCTTCTTCTTTGTCTTCATCACCTTTTTCTTCTTGTTCTTCTTCAGCTTCTATTTCTTCTCTTTTTCTTCTTTCTTCTTCTTCTTCTTCCTCTTACTCTTCTTCGTCTTCCACTTCCTCTACTTCAAGTTCTTCTTCATCTTCTTCTTTTTCTTCTTTTTCATCTGGTTCTTCTTTCTTTTTTTCTTCTTCTTCTTCTTCCTCTTCTTCTTCTTCGATTCTTCTTCTTCTTATCCGCCTTCGTCGTCTTTATTCTTTTGCTTCGTGTGCTTCTTCTTCTTCTTCTTCTATCTTCTTCTTCAACAACTTCTTCTTCTACTACTACTACTACTTCTCCTTCTTCTTCTTCTTCTTCTTCTTCTTCTTCTCCATCTCCTTTTCCTTCTTCTTTTGTTTCTTCTTTTGCCCCTTATTCTTCTACTTCTTCTTCTTCTTCTTCTTCTTCTTCTTCTACTGCTACTACTAATTCTTCTTCCTCTCCTTCTTTTTCTTCTACTTCTTCTTGTTGTTGTTGTTTTAATTCTTTTTCTTCTTCTTGTTCTTCTTATTTTTCTTCTTTTTGTTCTACTTCTTCTACCATTGCCTCTTCTTCTTCCTCTTCTTTACCTTCTTCTTTTTCTTCTTTTTCTTCTTCTTTTTCTTCTTTTTCCTCTTCTTCTTCTTCTTCTTCTTCTTCTTTGCCTTCCTTTCTTCTTCATCATCTTCTTCTTGTTCCTACCCTCTTCTTCTTCTTCTTCTTCTTATTCTTCTTTCATTTCTTCCCTTTCTTCTTCTTCTTCTTCTTCTTCTTCTTACTCTTCTTCCTCTTCTCCTTCTTCTTCTTCTTCTTCTTCTTCTTTTACTTCCACTTATTCTTCTTCTTCTTGTTCTTCTTCTTCCTATTCTTCTTCTTCTTCTTCTTCTTCATCTTCATCTTCTTCTTCTTCTTCATCTTCTTCTTCTTCTTCATCTTCTTCTTTGACTTCTTCATGCCATCTTTGTCTTTGACTTCTTCTTCTTATCTTCTTCTTCTTCTTCATCATCTTCTTCGTCAACATCTTCATCTTCTTCTTATTGCTCTTCTTCTTCTTCTCCATCATCATTATCTGCTTCTTATCGTTCCTCAGCATCTTCTTGTTCTTTTTCATCTTCTTCTTCATTTTCTTTTTCTTCTATTCATCTTCTTTGTAGTCTACTTCTTTGCCCTCTTCTTCCTCTTATTCTTCTTCTTCCTCTTCTACTTCTTCCTCTTCTTCTTCTTCAACTTCTTGTTATTATTATTCTTCTTCTTTTTCTTCTTTTACTTCCTTTTCTTTTTCTTCTTCTTTTTCTTCTTTCTCTTCTAATTCTTCACCTTCTTCTTCTTCTTTGCCTTCTTCTTCTTTTACATGTTTTTTTCTTCTTCTTTTTTTTTTCTTTTTCTACTTCTTCTACTTCTACTTCTCCTTTTACTCCTTCTCCTTCTTCTCCTTCTCCTTCTTCTAATTCTTTGTCTTCTTCTACTTCTTCTTGTTCTTC
>JAIUJO010002631.1:32500-40000 GCA_023846275.1 Vanilla planifolia
CTTCTCCTTCTTCTTCTTCTTCTTCTTCTTCTTCTTCTTCTTCCCCTTCTTTTTCCTCCTCCACTTTTTCTTCTTCTTCTTCTTCTTCTTCTTCTTCGTTTTCTGCTTCATTTTCTTTTTCTTCTTCACCTTCTTCTTCTAATTCATCTTAGTTCTTCTTCTTCTCCCTCTCCCTCTTCTTCCTCATGTTCTTCTTCTTCATCATCTTTTTCTTCTTCTTCAACTTCTTCTTCATCTCCTTGTTCTTCTTCTTCTACTTCTTCTTCTTCTTCTTCATCTCTTCCTCTTCTTTTTCTTCTTCTCCTTATTATTATTATTAGTTTTGTTCTTCTTCTTCTTCTTTGTCTTCTCCTTCTTCTACTACTTCTTCTTCTTCGTCTTTTTCTTCTTCTTCTTGCTCTCTGTCTCCTTCTTCTTCTTTTTCTTTTTCTTCATCATGATCTTCTTGTTCTTCTTCATCTTCTTCTTCTTAAACTTCTTCATCCTCTTCATCTTCTTGTTCTTCTTCTTCATCTTCTTCTTCTTCTTCTTTTTTCTTATTTGTCTTCTTCTTCTTCTTCTTCTTCATCAGCATTTCCTTTTTTCTCTTCTTCTTCTTCTTCTCCTCCTCCTCCTCCTTCTTCTTTGTCATCTACTTCCTCTTTTTCTTCTTCTTCTTCTTTGTCTTCTTCATCTTCTTTTATTCATCTACTTCTTCTTCTTCTTCTTCTTCTTCTTCTTCTTCTTCTTTGTCTTCTTCGTCACCTTTTCCTTCTTCTTTTTCTCCTTCTTGTTCTTCCTCTTCTTCTTCTTCCTCTTCTACTTCTTCTTCTTCTTCTTCTTCCTACTCCTCTTTTTCTTCTTCTTCTTCCTCTTCTTCTTCATCATCATCTTCTTATCCTTCTACTTCTTCTTCTTCAACTTCTACTTCTTCTTCCTTCTCTTCTTCATCTTCTTCCGCTTTTACGTCTTCTTCTTCTTCTTTCTTTTTCTTCTTCTATTACTAGTACTACTTCTTCTTTTTCTTGTTGTTGTTCTCCTTCTCTTTCTTCTTTTTCTTCTTCTTCTTCCTCTTCTTCTTCTTCTTGATCTTCTTAATCTTAAAATTTTTCTTCTTCTTCTTCTTCTTCTTCTTCTTATTCTTCTCCTCCCCTCCTCCTCCTCCTCCTCTTTTTTCTTCTTCTCCTACTTCTTGTCCTTCTTGTACTCCTTTTTATACTTCTTCTTCTTCTTCTTCTTCTTCTTCCCCTTCTCCATCTTCTTCTTCTTCTTCTTCCCCTTCTTATTCATCTTCTTGTTCTTCTTCTTCTCTTTCTCCTTCCTCTTCTTCTAATTCTTCTTCTTTTTTTCTTCTTTTTCCTCTTCCTCTCCTTCTTCTTCCTATTCGTCTTCTTCTTCTACTTCTTCGTCTTCTTCTTCTTCGACTTCTTCTTCGTCTTCTTCTTTTCTTCTCCTTCTTCTTCTTCTTCTCTTTGTCTTATTTTTCTTCCTATCCTTCTTCTTCTTCTTCTTCTTCTTATATTTCTTCTTCTTCTTATTCTACTTCTTCTTCTACTGCTACTACTACTTCTTCTTCGTCATCTTCTTCCTTTCTGTCTCTTCTTCTACTTTTTCGTCTTCTTCTTCTTCTTCTTCTTATTAATCATCTTCTTCTTCTTGATCATCATCATCATCTTCTACTTCTCCTTCTTTTTCTTCTTCTTCTTCTTTTTCTACCTCTTATTCTTCTCCTTCTTCTTCCCCTTATTCTTAGTCTTTTTTTCTCTCCTTCTTCTTAATTATCTTTTTCCTCAACTTCTTCTTTTTCTTCTTCAACTTCTTCTTGTTCTTCTTCTTCTTCTAATTCTTCTTCCTCTTCTTCTTGTTCTTCTTCTTCTTCTTTCTCTTCTCCTTTTTCTCTTTCTCCTTCTTCTTCTTCTTCTTCTTCACCTTTATCTTCATCATCTTCTTCTCCTTCATCTTCATCTTCTTCGCCTTCTTCTTCTTCTTCTTCTTCTTCATCTCCTACTTCTTCCTCTTTTTCACCCTCATTTTCTTCTTCTTTATCCTCTTCTTTTTCCTCTTCTTCTTCATTTTCCACTTCTGGTTATTCCTTTTCATCATTATCTTCTTCTTTGTCTCTTCTTCTTCTTCTTCTTCTTCTTCTTCTTCTTCTTCTACTTCTTTTTCTTCTTCTACCTATACTTCTTCCACTTCTTCCACTTCTTCTTCTTCTTCATCTTTGTCTTCTTCATCTTCTACTTTTTCTTTTTCTTCTTCTTCATCTTCTTCATCTTCTTCTCCTTTTTTTCTTCTTCTTTTTCTTCTTCTTCTTCTTCTTCTTCTTCTTCATTTACTTCTTCTTTTTGTTTTCCCTCTCCATGTCCTTCTTCTTTTTCTTCTTCTTTTCCTATACTTCCTTGCCTTCTTCTTCTTCTCCTTCTTCTTCTTCTTCTTCTTCTTCTTCTTCTACTACAACTTTTTTTTCTTCATTTTCTTATTATTCTTCTTCTTCATCTTCTTCTTTGTCTTTTTCTTCCTCTTCTTCTTTGTCTTCTTCCTCTTTTTCTTCTTCTTCTTCTTCTTTTCTTTTGCCTTTTCTACTTCTTCATCATCTACTTCTTAGTCATCTTCTACTTTTTCTTCTTCCACCTCTTCTTCTTCTTCCACATCATCTTACTCTTCTTTTTTTTCTATCCCTCTTCTTCTGTCTTCTTCTTCTTCTACTTTTTCTTCTTCTTCTTCTTCTTAAACTTCATCATCTACTTCTTCTTCTTCTTCTTCATCATCATCATTATCTTCTTCTTCTTCGCCTTTTTGTTTTTTTATTTCTTTGTCTTCTTCTTCTCCTTCTCCTTCTTGTTCGTCTTCTTCTTCTTCTTTTTCAACTCCTTCTTATTCTTCATCTTCCCTTACCACTTCTTTTCCTTTCTTGTCTTCTTATTGTTCTTTTTCTTCATCTTTTTCTTCTTTTGCTTTTTTTCCTTTTTCTTCTTCTACTTCTTCTTCTCCTCCTCTTTTTTCTTCTTCTTGCTGTATTTCTTCTTCTTTTTCATCTTTTTCTTCTTCTTCTTCCTCTTCTTCTTCTTCGTCTTCTTCTTCTTCTTCTTCTTCTTCACCTTCTTCTTCTTCATCTTCCTCTTCTTCATCCTCATCATCCTCTTCTTCTGTTTCTTCTTGTTAATCTTCTTATTCTTCTACTTCTTCTTCTATGTGTTCTTCTTCTTCCTCTTCACCTTACCCTTCTTCTTCTTCTTCTTTCTCTTTTTCTTCTTCCTCTTCATTTCTCATATTCTTCTTCTTTTTCTTCTTTGCATTCTTCTGCTTCTTCTTTTTCTTTTTTCTCTACTTCTTTGTCATCTTCATCTTGTTCTTGTTCTTCTTCTTCTTCTTCCTCTCTTGCTTCTCCTCCTCCTCCTCCTTTTTCTTTTCTGTCTTCTTCTTCTTCTTCCTCTTCATCTTCTTCAACTTCTTCTTCTTCTCCTTCATCATCATCATCATCATCTCTTCTTCTTCTTCTTCTTCTTCTTCTTCTTCTTTGTCTTTTTCTTCTTCTTCTTCTTCTTCTTCTTCTTCTTCTTCTTCTCCTTCTTCTTTTTCTTCTTCGCCTTCGTCTTCTTCGTCTTCTTCTTCTATTTCTTCTTCTTCTTCTTTGTCTAATTCCTCTTCTTCTGCTTGTTCTTCTTCCTCTTCGCCTTCATCTATTTCTACTTTTTCATCATCTTCTCCTTCTCCTTCTTCATCTTCTTATTCTTCTTCTTTTTTTTTCTTCTTCTTCTTCTTCTTCTTCTTCTTCCTCCTCTTCTACTTCTTTTCCTTTTTCTCCATCTTCATCATCATCATCTTCATCTTCCTCTTCTTCCTCATCATCATTTCTTCTTCTTCTTTTACATCTTCCTCTTCTTCGTCATCATCTTCTTCGTCTTCATTTTCTTCTTGTATTCCATCTTCTTCTTCATCTTCTTCTTTTTTCTTCTTCTTCATGGTCTTCTCCTTCTTCTCCCTCTTCTACTGCTACATCTTCTTCTTCTTCTTCTTCTCCTCCTCCTTCTTTTTCCTCTTCTACTTCTTCTTCTTTGTCTCCTTCTTTGTCATCATCTTCTTCTTCTTCTTCTTTGCCTTACTCTTCTTCTACTACTACTTCTACTTCTATTTCGTCTTCATTTTCTTCTTGTTTGTCCTCTTCTTCTTTTTCTTTTTATTCTTTATCATCTTCTTCATCATCTTTCCTTCATCATCATCTTCTTCTTCTTTTTCTTCTTCTTCTTCTGTTTCTTCTACTTCTTGTTCTTGTTCTTGTTCTTCTTCTCATTCTTCTTCTCCTCCTTCTTCTTCTTGTTCTTCTTCATCTTCTTCTTCTTCATTACCTTCTTGAACTTCTTCTTCTTCTTTTTTTTTTCATTGTCTAATTCTTCTTCCTTTACATCCTTTTCTTTTTCGTCTTCTTCCTTTTCTTTGCCTTTTTCTTCTTCATCATCTTCTTCTTCTTCTTCTTCTTCTTCTTCCTTTTCTTCTTGTTCTACTTCCTCTTCCACATCTTCTTTTTCGTCTTCTCCTTCTTCTTCTTCTTCCTCATCTTTTTCTTCTCCTTCTTCTTCTTCTTCTTCTTTTATTACTACTACTTCTTCTTCTTCTTTTACTTCCTCTTCTTCTTCTTCTTCTTCTTCTTCTTCTTCTTCTTCTCCTTCTTCTTCTTCTTCTTCTTCTTCTTGTTCTTCTTCTTCTTTTTCTTTTTCTTCTTCTTCTTCTTCTTCTTCTTCTTCTTGTTCTTCTTCTTCTTTTTCTTTTTCTTCTTCTTCTTCTTCTTCTTCTTCTTCTACTACTTCTTCTATTTTTTCTTTTAATTCTCATACTTCTTCTTCTTCTTCTTCTTATATTGTTCTTCTTCTCGTTGTCATTAATCTTCTTCTTCTTTTTCTTATTCTTCATCTTCTTCTTCATCTTCTTCATTTTCTTCTACTTCTTCTTCTTCTTCTTCTTCTTCTCCATTAGCAGCATCATTTAGTTGTTGTTGTTGTTCTTCTTCTTCTTCATCTTCTTCTTCTTCTACTTTTTGGTCTTCTTCTTTTTCTTCTTCTCCTTCTCCTTCTTCTTCTTCTTCTTTTTCTTAATATTCTTCTTCTACTTCTTCTTCTTCTTCTCCATCTTCTACTTCATCTTATTGTTCTTCTTCCCCATCTTCCTCTTCTTCACCTTCTTCTCTTTCTTGTTCTTCTTCTTATTCTTATTCTTCTTCTTCTGCTTGTTCTTCTTCGTCCTCTTCATCTTCTTTCTTCTCTTATTTATCTTCTTCTTCTTCTTCTTGTTTCCTCTGGTTAATTTTCTTTGACTTCTTCTTCTTCATTATCTTCTTTTTCGACTTCTTTGTCTTCCACCACTTCTTCACCTTCTTCTTCTTCTTCTTCACCTTCTTCTTCTTTTTCTACTTCTTCTCCTTCTTCTTCTACTTCTTGTTCAACTTTTGCTTCCACTTCTTCTTCTGCCTCTTCATCTTCTTCTTCTTCTTCTTCTTCATGTTTTTCTTTCTTCTTCTTCTTCTTCTTCTTCTTCTTCCCCTTCCTCTTCTTCTTCCACCCCTTCTTCATGTTCTTCTTCTTCTTTTTTCGATTCTTAGTCTTCTCATTCGTTATCATCTTCTTCTTTTTCTTCATCTTCTTTTTCTTCTTCTTTGCCTTCATCTTCTTCTTCAACATCTTCTTCTTCTTCTTTTTCTTCTTACTCTTCTTCTTCTTTGCCCTCTTCTTCTACATTTTCTTCCTCTTCTTTTCTCTCTTCTTCTTCTTCTTCTTCTTCATCTTCATCTTCTTCTCCTTCGACTTCTTCTTTTCTTCTCCGTCTTCTTGTTCTTCTTCTTCCACAACTTCTTCTTCTTCTTTTAAGCCGTCTTCTTCTTCATCGACTTCATCATCTTCTTCCTTTTCTTAAGCTTTTTCTTCAACATTTTCTTCTTCTTCAATTTCTCTATCTTCTTCTTCGCCTTCTTCTTCTTCTTCTTCTACTTCTCTGAATTCTTTTTCTTCTTCTTCTTCATAATCATCTCCTTCTTGTTTTTCTTATTTTTTTTCTTGTTCTTCTTCTTGTTCTTCTTCTTCTTCTTGTTCTTTTGTTTCTTCTTCTTCTTCTTCACCTTCTTTGCCTACTTAATCTTGTTATTCTTCTTCTTTGCCTTCTTCTTCATCTTCATCTTCATCTTCTACTTCTTCTTCGTCCTCTTGTTCTTCTTCCTCTTCTTCTTCTTTTTCTAATAAATCTTCATCTTCTTCTCGCTTTTCCTCTTCTTCATCTTCTTTCTTCTTCTTTGCCTTCTTCTTCTGCTTGATCCTCCTATTCTTCTTCTTCTTTTTCTTCTTCTTTGTCTTCTTCTATATTTTCTTCTTCTTCATCTTTTTTTTCTTCCTCTTCTTCTTTTACTTCTTTTCTTCTTCTTATTCTTCTTCTACTTCTTCTTCTTCTAATTATTCTTTGTCCACTTCTTCTTCTTTGAATTCTTCTTCTACTTCTTCTTCTTCTTCATCATCTTCATCTTCTTCTTCTTATTCTTATTCTTCTTCTACTACTACTAATATTACTCCTTTTTTTTCAACATCTTCTTCTTTTTTCTTCTTTTTCTTCTTCTTCTTCTACATCTTCCTATTTGTCTTCTATTTCTTCTTCTTCTTCTTCTTCACCTTTTTCTTTTCCTCCTTCTATTTCTTGTCCCTCCCCTTCTATTTCATCTTCTTCTACTACTACTTTTTTTAATCTACTTCTTCTTCTTCATCATCATCTTCTTCTTCTTCATCTTTTTCTTCTTTTCCTTCTCTTTCTTATTCTACTTGTTCGTCTTCTTCTTCTTCTTCTTCTTATTATTCTTCTTCTTCTTGATCGTCTTCATCTTCTTCTTCTTCATCTTCTTCTTCATCATCTTCATCATCTTCTTCCTCTTCTTCGCCTTCTTCATCTTCTTGTCCTTCGCCTTTCACATCTTCTTCTTCTTATTATTCTTCTTGTTCTTCTTCTTTCTCTTCTTCTTCTTCTTCTTCTTCTTCTTCTTCTTTTTCTTCTTCTTTGCCTTCTTATTCTTCTTCTTTTTTCTTCTTCTTCTTTTTTCTTCATTTTCTTCTTCTACTTCTTCTTCTTCCTCTTTTTCTTCTTATTCTTCTTCCTTCCCTTTTTCTTCTTCTTCTTCTTTGTCTTTTTCTTCGTCTTCTTCTTCATCTTCTTCATCATGTTCTTCTTCTTCTTCTCCTTCTTCTTCTCCTTCTTTTTCCCCTTCTTCTTCTTCTTCTTCTTCCTCTTCTTCTTCTTCTTCCCTCTACTTCTTCTTTTTCTTCTTCTTCCTCTTCCTTTTCTTCTTGCTCTTCTCCTTCTTCTTCTTCATCTTCTTCTTCCCCTTCATCTTCTTCTTCTCCATCATCATCTTCTTCTAGTTCTTCTTCTTCTTCTTCTTCTTCTCCTTCTTCTTTTTCTTCTTCTTTCTCACCTTCTCTTTCTTCTTTTTTTTCTTCTTCTCCATCTTCTTCATATTATTATTGTTATTGTTATTCATCTGCTTCTTCTTCT
>JAIUJO010002631.1:45000-47500 GCA_023846275.1 Vanilla planifolia
TGGAACAAAACTAACCAAACAATAATAGTTAAATTAAAATCCACAGACTTTATTATGGATTTACAAAAATTAGATAAATCTTTTTACTTAGAGTTCTTAGTACTTTAACAAAAAGAACTCACTGGAGAAATTACTAGTGAAAAAATTTATAACTTCTATGAACAAAATCATGAAGTTATAGATTTTTATAGAAACTAATCAGAAAATGATTATAACATTAGGATGGAAAGAGGAGAAAGTAGTAGAAGTGCTCTCTATCTCCCTGGTCCTCATGGTTATAGTCCACAAACACCTTCACCGGAAGTTAACATGTAAGAATCTCAAGGAGATAATATGGAACAAGTTCATACTACTCCTTCATATTCATCCATGTTAAATTATGGTAAACGCTCAGATTGGCGTACACACCATAAAAATAAAAATCATCACTTAGAAGAAAAGAGAGACTCCTCTACTTGGGGACTCACTTTAAACATAGATACTATACCATATAAAAGAGTTAAAGACTATTGTATAGAATGGACTCAAAAAATAAAAGGAACTATATTTATGCTCCCTCCTGCTATGAATGTTTCAAAATATATATAATTTGCTACATCATACTGGGAAGGAAATGCTCTATCTTGGTTGAAAAATTTCGAAAAAAATAATAAAGACGAATGTCAAAAAATCTTACAACAAAAAGATAAACAAACTGTAATAGAAATGCTAGTTTCACTACTAGTTGCTGATTTTATTGGATCAGAATGGAGTGAAAACCTAAACTATGAAAAAAAACTTCATAAAATGAAATTATGTGACATATGTATGTTAGATGAATTTGTTTCTACATACATAGGATATATTTATCATCTAAATGAAACTCTTCAACAAGAGTTTTGGATACAAGGGTTTTTTTCTAAAATACCCTTTTCTTGGAACAATATAATATCTACAAAATACCAAGAGTTGTTGACATCTAGAGGAACTCTTAGACAACACAACACAGGAATGCTTAGAAGTGCATGTGTAGAATCTATGGAAAAGATCTGCAAAAATACTTCTGCTCAAAAGGAAATGAGTAGAAACTTAAAATCCTCTAGAATGGGCTACAATTGTTGCTCAAAATTCTTAGAAGAATTAAATTATATTTATGGTTGTCCACCTATTTATGACTGGAGGACATATGCTTTTAAACCCTATAAAAAGAAATGAAGTCCAAGATATAAAATTTCTAAAAGAAAATGGAAACCCGAATTTAGAAAAAGAACAAAGGTTTAGGAAAAAGAAGTTTGTCAAAAAATATAATAAAAAGAAAGGTAAAAAACATTGTAGATGTTTTAAATGTAACAAAGAGGGACATTATGCAAATGAATGCCCAGTTAACATCAAAAGAGTTATTATTCCTAATATAGAGGAATACTCCATCAACATTAGAACAATTGATGAAATTTCTTATGACAATTTTGTCTATGAAATTACATCTTATTACGACTCCACAGAGTCTGAATCTGACTCCACAGAGTTTGAATCTGAACAACCTTTAGATAAACAATTAAAAGGTTTTGACAAACTAAAAATCAATATGATTACGATAAACAAAACATTGACACAAATAAAGGTTATTCCTTTATTACCGTCTCTAAAACTTCCCAAAAAGGAAAAAATATCCTCACCAGGATATACAATCTACATGGGAAAAATGCTTAGACTTAAGCATTATCGAACTACAGAGATAACATTAGATCTAATCATTTTAATACTATTTGGATACTATGGGATACTACATAATATCGCATATCATGCCAAGGAAAATATCTTCATCACTCATGGGATAATTGAACCCATGACATATCAAGCACCAACAATCTTGATTAAAAATACCAGTCTAGAAGATTGGGATTATTTAATTAGACCAAAAGATGCTATCATAACACTAATTATCCATAAATATGAAAATTTTCCCATCATCACATCTGAAGCAGCCATAGATGATTCAGAGAATTCCAAAAAATATCAAGAATTTTGGGTCAATATGAATACACTTACTTCTGAGGAAGTAAATACAACAGACCTACATGACAGTGTAGGAGAACAATTAGAAATCACAGATGAAGACTTAGAAAAACTAAAAGAGGCAATACCTCACGGAGAAAAGAATGAGATTTATAAAGCCCCATTTTTTAAATCTCGCTTTCTCAATAAACACACTTACATTTTTGAGCGTATGGAAGGAAATATAGAATTAAAAGGAGATGATGATTTAACATCCATCAGTCTTCTTAACAAAAGCAAAATAGAAAAGTTAAAAAGAAAATACCCAAAAATGAAATACCTACATATACGTATGATCCAATTAAAAATAACTGCTCTATTTCGTAGTGGAATAGATACACCAATAATGATCGTTTGTATGGACGAATGAATCATTAATAAACCACTTAGTAGCATAATTGGAGGAGCCAAATCCAATCTTGCTAATAGATTATTTGGAATAAATATTCACCCTGATTTTTGTATA
>JAIUJO010002631.1:62500-70000 GCA_023846275.1 Vanilla planifolia
CATCATCATCTATTTCTTCTTTTCTTCTTGTTCTTTTACTTCTTCTTCTTCTTCTTCTTCTACTTCTTCATCATCATCATCATCTTCTTCTTCTTCTTCTTCTTCTTCTTCTTCTTCTGCTTCTTTTTCTTTTTTCTCCTTCTTCTTCTCCCTCTACTTCTTCATCTTCTTCTCTTTCAAGTCCTTCTCCTTCTTCTTCTACTTTTTAATCTGCCTCATCTTCTTCGTCTTTTTTTCTTCCTTGTCTTCCTCTTCTTAGTATTCTTCCTCATCTTCTTCATTGGCTTCTTCAAATTCATCTTTACCTTCTCCTTCTTCTTCTTCTGCTTCTACTTCCTCTTCGATTCCTTCTTCTTCTTCTCTTTCTTCTTCTTCTTCTTCTTCTTATTTGAAATCTTCTTCTTCTTCATCTTCATCTTCATCTTCTTCTTCTTCATTTTCTTCTTCAACATCTGGTTCTTCTTCTTCTCCTTCTTTCCCATCTTCTTCATCTACTTCTATGTCATCTTCTTCTTCTTCTTCTTCTTCTTCTTCTTCTTCATCTTCTTCTTCGCATTTTTTTAATCTTCTTCATTATCATGATCATCTTCATCTTCTTCTACATCATCTTCTTCTAGCTCTTCTTCTTCTTCTTCTTCTTCTTACACTTTTTTTTTCTCTTCTTCTGCTTCTTCTTCTCCTTCTTATTCTTCTCCTTCTTCTTCTTCATCTTCTTTTACTTCTTCATCTTCATTATCTTCTTCTTTAACTTCTTCATCTTTTTCTACTTCATCTTTTACTTCTCCTTCTTCTTCTTCTTCTTCTTGTTCTTCTTCTTCTTCTTCTTCTACTACTTCTTCTTTGCCTTCTTCTTCATCTTCTTCATCATCTTCAACTTCTTCATCTTCTTCTTCTTCTTCTTCCTCTTCTTCTCATTTTTCTTCTTCTTCTTCTTTTTCTTCTTCTTCTTCTTATCCTTATTCTTCTTCTTCTTCTTCTTCTTCTTCTTCTTCTTCTTCTTCTTCTTCTTCTTCTTCTGCTTCGTCTTCTTCATCCTGGCCTTCTACTTCTTCTTCTTCATCTTCTTCTTCTTGTTCGTGTTCTTCCTCTTCTTATACTTATTCTTCTTCTTCTTCTTCGCCTTCTTGTTGTTCTGCTTCTTCTTTGCCTTCTTGTTCTTCTTCTTCTTATTCCTCTTTATCTTCTTTGGCCTCTTCTTCATCTTTTTCTTCTTCATCTTCTTCTTCTTCTTCTTTTTTCTTCTTCTTTGTCCTCTTCTTCGTCATCTTCTTGTTCTTTCTCTTCTTCTTTTTCTACATCATCTTCATCTTCTTCATCATCATCTTCTTCTTCTTCTTCTTCATCTTCTCCTTCTTCTCCTTCTTCTTCTTTTTATTCTTCTTTTTCTTCTTCTTCTTATTCCTCTTTGTCTTCTTCGGCTTCTTCATCTTTTTCTTCTTCTGCTTCTTCTTCATCTTCTTCTTCTTGATCTTCTTCTTCTACTACTACTTTTTTTCTTCTTCAACTTTGTCCTCCTCTTCAGCATCTTCTTGTTCTTTTTTCTTCTTCTTTTTCTGCATCATCTTCATCTTCGTCATCATCGTCTTCTTCTTCTTCTTCTTTTTATTCTTCTTCTTATTCTTCTTCTTCTATTATTACTACTACATCTTATCCTTCTTCTTCTTATTCTACCTCTTTTTCTTCTACTGTTACATTGTCTGCTTCTTCTTATTCTTCTTCTACATCTTTTTCTTCTACTAATTCCTCTTCTTTTTCTTTTTCTTCTTCTTCTTCTTCTTCTTCTTCTCCTTCTTCTTCTCCTTTTTCTTCTTCTTTTTCTTTGCTCTCTTCTTGTTCTTCTTTGTCTTCTACTTCTTCTTCTTCTTCTTCTCCTCCTCCTCTTATTCTTCTTCTCCTTCTTCTTCCTTCTTATTCTTCTTCTTCTTCTTCTTCTTCTTCTTCATCATCATCTTCTTCTTTTTCTTCTTCGTCTTCTTCTTCTTCTACTTCTTCTTCTTCAACATCTCCTTCTTTTTCTTCTTCTTCTTTCTTCCACTTCGTCCTCTTCTTCGACTTCCTCTTCCTCGTCTCTTCTTCTTCTTCTTCTTCTTCTTCTTCTTCCTCTTCTTTTTCTACGTCTTCTTCAACTTCTTCTCCGCCTCCTTCTTCTAATACTACTGCTACTACCTCTACTTCTTCTTCTTCTTCTTCTTCTTCGTCTTCCGCTTGTTTTTTGTCTTCTTCTTCATCTTCTTTTCCTCTACAACTTCTTCTTCTTCTTCTTCCTTTTCTTCATCTTCTTCTCCTTCTTCTTCTTCTTATTCTTCTTCGTCTTCTCCTCCTTCTTCTTCTTTTCCTTCATCTTCTTTTTCTTATTCCTCCTCTTCTTCTTCTTCCTCTTCTTTTTCTTCTATTTCTTGTTCTTCTTCTCCTTCTTCTCCTTCTTCTTCTTCTTTTCCTCCTCCTCTTTCTTCTTCTTCTTCTTCTTCTTTTCCTCTTTCTTCTTCTTTTCCTTCATCTTCTAATGCTTCTGCTTCTTCTTCTTCTCCTTCTTCTTCCCCCTCTTCTTCTTCTTCTTCTTCTTCTTCTTCTACTTCTACTTCTTCATCTTCTTCTTCTTTTTCTTCATCATCTTCTTCTTCTTTCACTTCTTCATCTTCTTGGTCAACTTCCTCTTCTTCTTATTCTTCTTGTTCTTCTTCCTCTTTTTTTTTATTCCTCCTCTTTGTCTTCCTCCTTTTAATCTTTCTATTCTTTTTCTTCTTCTTCTTTTTAATCATCATCATCTTCTTCTTTTTTTTTTCTTCTTCTTCTTCTTCTACTTCTTTTACCTCTTCATCACCATCTTCTTCTTCTCCTTCTTTATCTTTTTTTTTCTTCTTCTACTTCTTCTCCCTCTGCTTCTTCCTCTTCTCCTTCTTCCCCTTCATCTCGTTCTTCTTCTTCTTTTTCTTCTTCTTTTTCATCGACAGCTTCTCCTTCTTCTCCTCCTCCTTCTTTTTCTTCTTCTTCTTGCTCTTCTTCCTTTTCTTTTCTCCTACCCCTTCTTCTTCTTCTTCTTCCTCTTCATCTTTTTCTTCTTCTTCTTCTACTTCTCCTTCTTATTTTTCACCTACTTCTACTTCTTCATCATCTTTTTCTTCCTTGTCTTCTTCTTATCCTTATTCTTCTTCATCATCTTCTTCTGCTTCTTCTTCTTCTTCATCCCCTCTTTCTTATTGTTTTACTTCTTCTTCTTATTCTTCTTCTTCTTATTCTTCTTCTTCTTCTTCTTTGACATCTTCTTCTTCTATTTTAACTTCTTCTTCTTCTTTATTAACTTCTTCTTCTTCTTCTTCTTCTTCTTCTTTTTTGCCTTCTTTTATCACTTCTTGATCATCTTCTTAAACTTCTTCTTTTTCTTCTTTCTCTTCTTCGCTTCTTCTTCTTCTTCTTCTTCCTCTTGTTCTTCTTTTTCTTTGTCTTCTTCTTAAATTTCCTAATTTTTTTCTTCTTCTACTTCTACGTCTTCTTCTTCTTCTTCTTCTTTGCCTTCTTCTTCTTCTCCGACTTCAACATCTTCATCTTTTTATTCCACTTCTTCTTCTTCCTCTCCTTCTTCTTCTTCTTCTTCTTCTTCTTCTTTGTCATCTTTTTCTTCTCGTTCATCTTTTTCTTCTTCTTCTTCTTCTTCTTCTACTTATTCTTATTCTTTTTCTTCTTGTTCTTGTTCTTGTCCTTCTTCTTCTTCTTCAACTTCTTCTTCTTCTTCTTCTTTTTCTTCTTCTTCTTCTTCTTCTTCCACTTCTTCCTCTTCCTTTTCTTTATCTTCCTGTTCTTTTTTATCTTCTTCTTCTTCTTCATTTACAAATTCTTATTCTTCTTCTTCTTCTTCTTCTTCTTTTTCTTCTTCTTCTTCTCCTTCTTCATCTTCTTCATCTTCTTCTTTTTCTTCATCTTCTTCTTCTTCTTCTCCTTCACCTTCATCTTCTTTTTCCTATTTTGCTTGTTCTTCTTCTTCCACTTCTTTTTCTCCTCTTTCTTCTTCTTCTCCTTCTTCTTCACCTCCTTCTTCTTCTTCTACTTCTCCTTCTTCTTCTTCTTCTTCTTCTTCTTCTTCTTTCTCTCCTCCATCTCCTTCTTCTTTTCCTTCTTCTTCTATCACTTCTTCCCCTTCTTCTTCTTCTTCTTCTTCTTCTTCTTTGCCTTCTCCTTCTTCTTCTTCTTCTTCTTATTCTTCTTCTTCTTCTTCTTCTTCTTGTTCTTCTCTATCTTCATTTTCTTCAACTTCTTCTTCTTCTTCTTCTTCTTCTTCTTTTGCTTCTTCTTCAAATTCTTCTTCTTCTTCATTTTCTTCCACTTCATCTTCTTCTTATCCTTCTTCATCATCTTGTTCTTCTTCCTCTTGTTCTGTTTCTTCTACTTCATCTTCTCCTTCTTCTCCTTCTTGTTCAACTTCTTCTTTCCTCTTCTTTTTCTTGTTCTGTTTCTTCTTCTTCATCATCTTCTTCTTCTCCTTCTTCCTATTCTTCTTCTTCTTCTTTGCATTCTTAGTCTTCTTCATCTTCATCCTCTTCATCTTCTTCATCCTCTTCATCTACTTCTTCTTCTTCATCTTCTTCTTCTTCTTCTTCTGCTTCTTCTTCTTCTTTGACATCTTGTTCATCTTTTTCTTCATCTTCTTCTTTTACTTCTTCCTCTTCTTCTTCTTCTTCCTTGCCATCTTTTTCTTTTTCTTCTTCATTTTCTTCTTATGCTTCTTCCTCTTCTTCTTCATCTTTTTCTTCTTCTTCTTCTTCTTCTTCTTCTTCGTCCTCTTCTTCTTCTTTTTCTTCGTCCTCTTCTTCTTCTTCTTCTTCTTCTTCCTCTTCTTCTTCTTCTTCTTCTTCATCTTCGCCTTCTTCTTCTTAATCTACATCTTTTTCTTCATCTTCTTCTTCATCTTCTTCTTCTTCTTCTTCTTCTTCTTCTTTTCATTCTTCTTCTTCTTCTTCTTACTTTTCTTCTTCTACTCCTTTATCTCCTTCTTCTTCTCCTACTTCTTCTTCTTCTCTTTCTTCCACTTCTCTATCTTCTTCTTCTCATTCTCCTTCTTCTTCTTCTTCTTCTTCTTCTTCTCAGTCTTCTTCTTGTTCTTCATCATCATCATCATCTTCTTCTTCTTCTACATATTCATCATCATCTTCTTCTTCTTCTATTTCTTCATCTTCTCCTTCTTTTTGTTCATCATCTTCATCTTCTTCTTCATCATCTTATTAATCTTTCTCCTCTACTTCTTCTCCTTTTTCATTTTCTTCTTATTATTCTTTATCTTGTTCTTCTTCTTCTTCATCTTCTCCTTCTTCTTCATCATCTTCTACTTCTTCTTCTCCTTCTTCTTCTTCTTCTTTCTCTTCTTCTTCTTCTCCTCCTCCTTCTTCTTCTTCCACTTCTTCTTCCACTTCTTCTTCTTCTTCTTCTTCCTCTTATTCTTCTTCTTCTTCCTCTTCGTTTTCTTCTTCGACTTCTTCTTTTCATTTTCTAATTCTTCATCTTTCTTTTCTTCTTGTTCCTCTTCGACGTCTTTCAGTTCTTTGTCCTCTTCTTCATTTTGGTCACCATCATTATCTTCTTCTTCTTCTTCATCATCTTTTATTTCTTCTACTTCTACTCCATTCTCTACATCTTCTTCTTCTTTTGGTTAATTTTCTTCTTATCTTAGTTCTTGTCCTTCTACTACTTCTTCTTCTTCTCCATCTTCTCCTTCTCCAACTTCTTCTACCTGTTCTTCCTTTTCTTCTTCAACTTCTCTCCTTTCTACTTCTTCTTCCCCTTTGTCTTCTTCTTCTTCTTCTACTACTACTACTACTACTTTTTCTTCTTCTCTCCTTCTTCTTCTTCTTCTTCTTCTTCGCATTCTTCTACTTCCTTGTCTTCTTCTTCTCCTTATTCTTCTTCAACTTCAACTTTTACTTTTTCCTCTTCCTTTTCTTCATCTTCTTCCTCTTCTTCATCTTCGTCAACTTCTTCTTCATCTTCTTCTTCTGCTTCTTCTTCTTCTTCTTCTTCTCCTTCTTCTTTTTTTTCTTCTTCTTCATCTAGTTCTTCTTTTTCTTCTTCTTCTTCTTCTTCCATTTCTACTACTTCTTCTTCTTCTTCTTCTTTCACTTCTTCTACTACTTCTTCTTCTTCCTCTTCCCCTTTTTCTTCTTCTTCTTCTTCTTCTTCCTTATCTTCTTCTTCTTCTTTGCCGTCTTCTTCAATGTCTTCATCTTTTTCCCCTACTACTTCTTCTTCTTCTTCATCATCATCTTCTTCTTCATCATCTTCTTCATCCACTTCTTCTTCTTCTTCTTTTTCTTTACCAACTTCTTCTTTTTCTTCTACAACTTCTTCATCTTCTTCTTCCTCTTATTCTTCTTCCACTTTTTTGTCTTCCTATTCTTCAACTTTCTATTCTTCTTCTTCTTATTCTTCTTCTTCTTCTTCTTCTTCTTGTTCTTCTTCTTTTTCTTCTTCTTTTTCCACTTGTTGTTTGTCCACATCTTCTTCTTCTTCATCCTCTAATTACTCTTCTTCTTCTTCTTCTTCTTCCCCTTCTACTTTTATTTCATCTTTTTCTTCTTCTTTTCTTCTTCTTCTTCTATTTCTCTTCTTCTTCTTATTTATCTTCTTCTTTTTTTTCTTCTTTTTCCTCTTCTTCACCTTCTTCATCTTTTTCTTCTTCTTCTTCTTCTTCTTTTATATCTTCTTCTTCTTCTTCTTATTCTTCTTGTTCTTCTTCTTTTTCTTTCACTTCTTCTTCTTCAACTTCTTCTTATACTCCTCCTTCTTCTCCTTCTTTTTTTTTCTTCTCCTTCTTTTTTTTTCTTCTCCTTCTACATCTTCTACTTCTTCTTCTTCTCCTTCTTCTTCTTGTTCTTCTTCTTTTCTTTGTCGTCTTCTTCTACTTCGTCTTCATCTTCTACTTCTTCTTCTTCTTCTTCTCCTTCTTCTTCTTCTTCTCTATCTTCTTCTTCTTCTTCTTCTCCCTCTTCGTCTTCTTCATAATCATCATCGTCAACTTCTTCTTCTTCTTCTTTTTATTCCTCTTTGTCTTCTGTTTCTTCTTCTTCATCTTCTTCTTCTTTGTCATCTTCTTCTTCTTCTTCTTCATCATCTTCTTCTTCTTCGGGTTCTTTTTCTTCTTCTTCTTCTATTACTACTTCTTCTCTTTCTTCTTCTTCTTCTTCATCTTCATTTATTTTGTCTTAATCTTCTTCATCATCATCTTCTTCTTCTTCTTCGTCTTCTTCTCCTACTTCTTGTTCATGTTCTTCTTTTTCGTTTTCTTCTTCGTGTTCTTCTTCTTCTTCTCCTCCTTCGTCTTCTTCTTCTCCTTCCTCCTCCTCTTCTTCTTCTTCTTCATCTTCTTCTTCTTCTACTCCTTCGTCTACTTCTTCGTCTTCTTCTTGTTCTTCTCCTTCTTCTACTTCTTCTTCTACTTCTTCTTGTTCTTCTTCTTCTTCTTCAACATCTTCTTCTTCATCATCTTCTTCTTCTTTCATTTCTTCACCTTCTTCT
>JAIUJO010002366.1:5000-7500 GCA_023846275.1 Vanilla planifolia
AGAAAATGAAGAAGAAGAAGAACTAGAAGAAGAAGAAGAAGAAGAAGATTAAGAAGAAGAAGAAGAAGAAGAAGAAGAGGAAGAAGAAGAAGAAAAGGAAGAAGAAGAAGAGAAAAAGAAGAAGAAGTACAAATGGAAGATGAAGAAGAAGAAGAAGAAGAAGAAGAAGAATAAGAAGAAGAAGATGAAAAAGAGGAAGACAAAGAAGAAGGATAAGAAGAAGAATAAGAATAATAATAATTGGAAGAAGAAGAATAATCAGAAGAAGAAGAACAAGCACAAGAAGAAGAAGAAGAAGAAGAAGAAGAAGTACAATGAGAAGAAGAAGTAGGAGAACGAAGAAGAAGAAGAAAAATAAGATGTTGATGAAGAAGAAGAAGAATGATGAAGAAGAGGTAGAAGAAGAAGAAGAAGAACAAGAAGAAGACAAAGAAGAAGGAGAAGAAGAAGAAGAGGAAGAAGAAGAAGAAGAAGAAGAAGAAGAAGAAGAAGAAAAAGTAGAAGTAGAGAAAGAAAAATAAGAAGATGAAGAAGAAAAAGATTTAAGAGGAGGAAGAAGAAAAAGAAATAGAAGAAGAAAAATAATAATAATTATTATAATGATAATAATAATAATAATTATAATAATAATAATAACAAAAATAATAAAATTAAGAATAATAACAAAAATTAGAAGAGGAAAAAGAATAAGTGGAATAATAATAAAAAAAATAATAATAATAACAGTAATAATAAGAAAAAAAAGAAGAAGTAGAAATGGAAGTAGAAGAAGTAGAAAAAGAAGAAAAGTAGGAGAAGAAGAAGAACAAGAAGACAGAGAAGAAGGAGAAGAAGAAGAAGGAAAAGATTGAGAAGTATAAGAAGAATAAGAAGAAGAAGTAGAAGAAGAAATAGAAGAAGAAGAAGAAGAAGAAGAAGAAGAAGGAGAAGAAGAAGAAGAAGAAGAAGAAGAGGAAGAGGAAGAAGAAGAAGAAGATTAAGAAGAAGAAGTAGAAGAAAAAGAAGGGAAAGAAGAAGAAGAAGTATAAGCAATAGTAGGAGAAGAATAAGAAGAAGACGAGGAAAAAGATGAAGAAGAAGTGGAAGAAGAAGGATAACAAGAAGAATGAGGAGGACAAGAAGAAGAATAAGTGAAAGAAGAAGTAGAAGAAGAAGATGAAGAATGAGAAGAAGAAGTCTAAGAAGAGGAAGAAAAAGAATAAGAACAAGAGTAAGAATGGAAGGAAGAAGAAGAAGAAGAAGAAGAAGAATTTGAGTAAAAAGAAGAAGAAGAGGAATAAGAATAAGGAGGAGAAGAAGAAGTAGAAGAATAAAAAGATGTAGAAGAAGAAGAAAAAGAAGAAGAAGTACAAGAAGGAGAAGAAGAAGAAGAAGGAGAAGAAGAAGTAGTTGTAGTAGGAGAAGAAGAATGCGAAGAATAAGAATAATAATAAAAATAATAACAATAATAGTACAAAGAAGAAGAAGAAAAAGAGGAACAAGATGTTGAAAGTGAAGAAGAAGATGAAGAAGAAGGAAAAGAAGTAGAGGAAGAAGACGAAGAACATGTAGAAGTAGAAGAATAAGTAGTAGTAGTAGTAGAAGAAGAAGAAGAAGGATAAGAAGAAAAATGAAGAGAAGAAGAACAAGAAGTTTGAGAAGATGGAGAAGAAGAAGAAGAAGAAAAATAAGAAGATTAAGAAGAAGAAGGAGAAGAAAATGGAGAAGAAGAAGGAGAAGAGGGACAACAAGTAGGAGTAGAAGATCAAGAAGAAGAAGAAGAAGAAGAAAAAGAAGTGGAAGAAGAAGAATAGAAACAAGAAGAGGAAGAATAAGAAGAAGAAGAAGATGATGATGATGATGAAGGAGAAGAAGGAGAAGAAGAAGAAGAAGAAGAAGAAAAGAAGAAGTAGAAGAAAAAGAAGAAGATATAGTAGAAACTGTAGTAGTAGTAGTTATAGTATTAGTTGTAGTAGTAGTAGAAGAAGAAGAATAAGAAGAAAAGAAGAAGTAGAAGAAAAAGAAGAAGATATAGTAGAAACAGTAGTAGTAGTAGTTATAGTATTAGTTGTAGTAGTAGTAGAAGAAGAAGAATAAGAAGAAAAAGAAGAAGGATAAGGAGAAAATGAAGAAGAAGAAGAAGAAGTAGGCGTAGAAGAAGGAGATGTAGAAAATGAAGAAGAAGAAGAATGAAAAGAAGAAGGAAAACAAAAAGATGATGAAGAAGAAGAAGAACAAGTGGAAGAAGAAGAAGTCATTGAAGAAGAAGAAGTAGAATAAGTAAAAGAAGATAAAGAAGAAGAAGAAGAAGAAGAAAAAGAAGAACAGGAAGATATTGAAGAAGAAGAAGAAGAAGCAGAAGAACAAGAAGAGAAAGAAAAAGAAGAAGTAGAAGAAGAAGAAGAAGAAGAAGAAGGAGAAGGGGAAGAAGGAGAAGAAGAAGAACAAGAAGATAGAGAAGAAGGAAAAGAAGAAGAAGAAGAAAAGGAATACAAAGAAGAAGAAGTATAAGAAGTCAAAT
>JAIUJO010002366.1:15000-17500 GCA_023846275.1 Vanilla planifolia
AGAAGAAGTACAAGAAGAAGAAGAAGAAGAAGAAGAAGAATAGGAAGAAATAAAAGGGGAAGAAGAAGAAGAAGAAGAAGGATAAGGAGAAGAAGAAGAAGAAAAAGAAGGAGAATAAGTAGAAGAGGAGGAAGGAGGAGAAGAAGAAATAGAAGAAGAAGAAGAAGAAGAGGTACATGGACAAGAAGAAAAAGAAAAAGAGGTAGAAGGAAAAGAAGAAGAAGAAGAAGAAGAAGAACAAGAAGTAGAGGAAGAGGAGGAGGAGGAGGAGGAAGAAGAAGAAGAAGAAGATGAAGAAAAGGAAGTCGAAGAAGAAGAAGAAGAAAAAAAAAGAAGATAAAGAAGATGAAGAAGAAGAAGAAGTAGTAGAAGAAGAAGAAGAAGAAGAAGAAGAAGACGAAGAAGAAGAATAAGATGAAGAAGAAGTGAAAGAAGAAAAAGATCAAGAGGAAGAAGAAGAAAGGGAAGAAGTAGAAGAAGAAGAAGAATATCATGATGATGATGAAAAGAAAAAGAAGAGGAAGAAGAAGTAGAAGTGGAAGAAGAAGTAGAAGTGGAAGAATGAGAAGATGTAGAAGAAGAAGAAGAAGAAGAACTAGTAGAAAAAGAAGAGGAAGTAGAAGACGAATAAGAAGAAGAAGAGGAGGAAGAAAAAGAAGAAGAAGAAGAAGATGATGATGATGGTGATGAATGAGAAGAAGAAATAGAAGAAGAACAAAAGGAACAATAAGAATAAGAAGTAGTAGTAGAAGAAGAAGAAGAAGAAGAAGAAGAAAAAGAAAAAGAAGTAGGAGAAGATGAAGAAGAAGAAAAGGAAGAAGAAGAAAATGATGCAGAAGAAGAAGATGAAGATGAAGAGGAAGACGAAGAAGAAGAAGAAGAAGATGAAAAGAAGCAGAAGAAGTTGAAGGAGAAAATTAAGAAGAAGAAGAAGAAGAAGACGATGATGAATGAGAAGAAGAAGAAAATTGAGAAAAAGAAGAACAAAAAGAAGAAGGAGAAGATGTAGAAGAAGAAGAAGAAGAAGAGGAAAAAGAAGAAGAAGATGAAGGAGGAGAAAAAGAAAAAGAAGGGGGAGAATAAGAAGAAGAAGAAGAAGAAGGAGAAGAAGAAGAAGAAGAATGAAAAGAAGTGGAAGTAGTAGTAGTAGAAGAAGAAGAAGAAGTAGTGCTAGAAGGAGAACAAGAAGAGGAAGAAGAAGAAGAGAATGTAAAAGAAGAAGATGAAGAATAAGAAGAAGTAGAGGAAGTGTAGTATTAGTAGTAGTAGAAAAAAAAAGAACAACAAAACGAAGAAAGAAGAAGAAGAAGAAGAAGAAGAACAAGATGTTGAAGATCAAGTAGAAGAAGAAGGAGAAGGAGATGAAGCAGAAGAAAAAGAAGAAGAAGAAGAAGAAGAGGAAGAAGAAAAGGAAGAAGAAGAAGAAAAAGAAGAGGATGAAGACAAAGAATAAGAACGAGAAGATTAAAAAGAAGAAGAAAAAGAAGAAGAATGGGAAGAAGAAGAAGAAAAAGAAGAAGAAGATGATGAAGAAAAAGTAGTAGTAGAAGAAAAAGAAGAAGAAGAAGGGAGAGGAGAAGAAGAAGAAGAAGAAAAAGAATAATAATAATAATAATAATAACAATAATAATAATAATAATAGAAATAATAATAATAATAATAAGGAGAAGAAGATGAGGAGGAGGAAGAAGAAGAACAAGGAGAAGAAGAAGAACAAAAGGAGGAGGAAGAAGAAGAAAAAGTAGAAGAAGCGAAAGAAGAAATAGAAGAAGAGGAGGAAGAAGAAGAAGAAGAAGAAGAGAAAGAAGAAAAGAAGAAATAGAGGAGGAAGAAGAAGGAAAAGAAGAAGAGCACAAGAAGAAAAATGGAAAGATGTAGAAGAAAAAGAAGAAAAAGAAAAAGAAAATGAATAATAAGAAGAAGAAGAATAAGAAGAAAAATGAGAAGAAGAGGAAGAAAAAGAAGAAGAAAAAGTAGAAGCAGAAGATGAAGCAGAAGATGAAGCAGACGAAGAAGAAGAAGAGGAAGAAGAAGAACAAGAAGAGAAGGAAGGAGAAGAAGAAGAAGATGAAGAAGAAGATTAGGAAGAAGAAAAAGAAGAAGAAGAAGAAGAAGAAGAATAAGAGGAAGAGGAAGATGAAAAAGATGAAGAAGAAGAAGATAAAGAAGAGAAGGAAGAAGAAGAAGAAGGTGAGAAAGAAGAAGAAGAAGAAGAAGTTGTAAAAGGAGAAGAAGAAGTAGAAGATGTAGAGGAAGAAGAAGAAGAAGAAGTTAAACAAGAAGAAGAAGAAAAAGAAGTAGTAGTAGTAGTCGTAGAAGAAGAACAAGAGGAAGTCAAAGAAGAACAAGAAAAGAATAAGAAGCAGATGAAGAAGTAGAAGAAGAGGAAGAAGAAGAAGATTAAGAATAGGAAGAAGATGAAAAAGAAGAAGAAGAAGAAGAAGAAGAAGAAGATGAAGAAGAATAAGAAGAAGCTGAAAAAGAAGAAGAAGAAGAAGAA
>JAIUJO010002366.1:22500-30000 GCA_023846275.1 Vanilla planifolia
GACGTGGAAGAAGAAGGAGAAGACGATAAAGAAGAAGAAGAAGAACAAGAAAAAGAAGTAGAAGAAGAAGAAGAAGGAGAAGAAGGAGAAGAAAGAGAAGAAGAAAAAGAGGAAGAAGAAGAAGAACAAGAAGAAGAAGAAGAAGAAGAAGAAGAAGAAAAAGAAGAAGATTAAGAAGAGGTAGAAGAAGAAGAAGAAGAAGAAGAAGATGATGAAGAAGAAGAAGAATAAGAAGAGGAAAAAGAGGAACACAAAGAAGAAGTAGAGGAGGAGGAAGAAGAAGAAGAAGTACACAAGGAATAACAACAGGAGGATGATGAAGTAGGAGAAGAAGTAGTAGTTGAAGAGGGAGAAGTGGAACATGAAGAAGAAGGAGAAGAGTAAGTTAAGGAAGAAGAAGAAGAAGAAGGAGAAGAAAAAGTTGAAGAAGAAAATGAAGAAGAGGAAGAAGAAGAACAAGAAGGATTTGGAGAAGAGAAAGAAGATGAAGAAGAAGAAGAAGAAGGAGAAGGTGAAAAGAAGAAGAAGGAGAAAAAGAAGAAAAAGATGAAGAGGAAGAGGTAAAAGAGGAAGAAGAAGAAGATTATGAAGAAGAAGGAGAAGAAGAAGTCAAGGAAGAAGAAGAAGAAGAAGAAGAAGAGGGTGAAGAATAACAAGAATAAGAAGAAGAAGATGACGAGGATGATGAAAAAGTAGAAGAAGAAGATGAAGAAGAGGAAGAAGAAGAAAAAGTAGAAAAAGATTAAGAGGAAGAGATAGAAGAGGAAGAAGAAGAAGAAGTGGAAGAAGAAGTAGAAGTAGGGGTAGAAGAAAAACAAGAAGAAGAAGAAAAAGAAAAAGAAGAAGAGGAAGTAGATGAAGGGGAAAATAAGAAGAAGGAGAATTAGACAAAGAAGATGAAGAAGAAGAAGAAGAAGAAGAAGAAGAAGAAGATTGAGAAGAAGAAGCATAGGAAGCGGAAGAAGAAGAAGAAGAAAAAGTAGAAGATGATGAAGAAGAAGAAGAGAAAGAGGAAGAACCGAAAGATGAGGAAGAAGTAGAAGAAGAAGAAGAAGAAGAAGAAGAAGAAGAAGAAGAAAAAGAAGAAGATGATGAAGAAGAAGAAGAGAAAGAGGAAGAATCGAAAGATGAGGAAGAAGTAGAAGAAGAAGAAGAAGAAGAAGAAGAAGAAGAAGAAGAAGAAGAAGAAGAAGAATAAGGAGAAGAAATAGAAGAAGCGGAAGAAGAAGAATAATAATAAAAAGAAGAAGAAGAAGAAAAAGAAGAAGATCAAGAAGAAGAAGAAGAAGAAGAAGAAGAGGAAAAAGAGAAAGAAGTAGAAGAAGAAGATGAGGAAGAAGAAGAAGATGAAGAAGAAGGTGAAGAGGAGGAAGAAGAAGTTGAAGAAGAAGAAGATGATGATGATGATAAAGAAGGAGAAGATGAAGAAGAAAAAGAAGAGGAAGACGTAGAAGTTGTAGTAGAAGAAGAAGAAAAAGAAGAAGATGAAGTAGAAGAAGATCTTGAAGATGAAGACGAAGAAAAATAAGAAGAAGAAGAAGAAAAAGAGGAAGAAGAAAAAGAAGAAGAAGAAGAAGAAGAACAGGAACAAGATGAAGAAGTAAAAGAAGGAGAAAAAGAAGAAGGTGAAGAGGAAGAAGTTGAAGAAGAAGAAGTAGGAAAAGACAAAAAAGAAGAGGAGGAGGAAGAAGAAGAAGACTGAGAAGTAGATGAAGAGAACAAGAAAAAGAAGAAGAAGAAGAAGAAGATTTAGAAGAGGAAGTGTAATAAGAGCAAGAAGAAGAAGTAAACGAAGAAGAAGAAAAAGAAAAAGAATAACAAAAATAGAAAAAAGAAGGAGAGGTGGAAGAAGAAAAAGAAGAAGAAGGAGAATAAGAAGTTGAAGAAGAAGACAAGGAAGAAGAAGATGAAGAAGAAGTAGAAGAAGAAGAAGAAGAAGAAGAAGAAATAGATGAAGAGGAAGATGAAGAAGAAGAAGAAATAAAAAAAGGTCCAAAAAGGAGAAGAAGAACAATGACAAGAAAAAAGAAGTAGACGAAGGAGATGAAGTGGAACAAGAAGAAGAAGAAGAAGAGGCAGAAGAAGAAGAAGAATTAGAAGAAGAATACGAAGTAAAGACTATGAGGATGAACGAGAAGATGGAGAAGATGAAAAAGTAAAAGAATATGAAGAAGAAGAAGATGAAAATGATGATGATGAAAAAGAAAAGTAGATAAAGAAGAGGAGTGGGTAGAAGAGGAGGAAAAGAAAGAAGCAAAGGAAGTAGAAGAAGTTGAAGAAGAGGAAGAGAAAGAAGAAGAAGAAGAAGAAGAAGAAGGAGAAGGAGAAGAAGAAGTAGTAGTAAGAGAAAAAGGAGAAGAAGGAGAAGAAGAAGAAGAAGAAGAAGAAGAAAAAGTTGAAAAAAAAGGGGAAGAAGGAGAAGAACCAGATGAGGGACAAGAAGAAGAAGAATCAGAAGTAGAAGTGTAAGAAGGAGAAGAAGAAGAAAAAATGCAGAAGAAAAAGAAGAAGAAGAAGAAGAAGAAGGAGAAGAAGAAGATGAGGAAGCAGAAGAAGAAGATGGGGAGGAAGAAAGGAAAGAAGTATTAGAAGAAAAAGAAGAAGAAGGTGAAGAATAGGAAGAGGAAGATAAAGAAGAAGAAGAAGAAGAAGAACAAAATAAAGGAAAGAGAAGAATAAGAAGAAGATAAACAAGAAGAAGAAGAACAAGAAGAAGAAGAAGAAGAAAAAGAAGAAGAACAAGAATATGAAGAGGTAGAGGAATAAGAAGAAGAGGAAGAAGAAGAAGAAGAAGAAGAAGAGGAAGAAGAAAGAGAAGAAGGGGAAGAAAGAGAAGAAGATGAAAGAGAAGAAGAAAAAGATAATGAAGAAGAAGAGGAAGAGAAAGAAGAAGATGAATAAGAAGAGGAAAAGAAGAACATGAAGAAGAAGAAGAGGAGGAAGAAGAAGAAGATGAAGACTAACATGAAGAAAAAGAAAATGATGTAAAAGTAGTAGTAGTAGTAGTAGAAGAAGAAGAATAAGAAGAAGAAGAAGAAGACAAAGAAGAAGAAGAAGGAGATGAAGAAGAAGTAGAAGAAGAAGAAGAAGAAGAAGAAGAAAAGGAGAAGAAGAGCAAGAAGTAGAAGAGTGGAAGAGGAAGAAGAAGAAGAAGAAGGCGAAGAAGAGGAAGAAGAAGAGAAAGAAGAAGAGAAACAAGTAGAAGAAGAAGAAGTAGGAGAAGAGGAAGAAGAAGAGGAAGTGGAAGAGGAAGAAGAAGAAGAAGAAGAACAAGAACAAGAAGAAGGAGATGAAGAAGAAGAATAAGAAGGAGAAAAAGAAGAAGAAGATGATGAGGAAGAGGAGAAAGAAGAAGTAGTAGAAGAAGAAGAAGAAGAAGAAGAAGAAGGTAGAGAAGAAGAAGAAGAAGAAGATGAAGAAGAAGAAGAAGATGATGATGAAGAAGAAGAAGAAGAATAAGTGGAAGAAGAAGAAGAAGAAGAAGAAGAAGAGGAGGAGGAGAAAGAAGAAGAAGAAGAAGAAGAAGACAAATAAGAAGAATAGGAATAGTGAGAAGAAGAAGAAGAAGAAGAAGAAGAAGAGGAAGAAGAAAAAGAAGTAGAGGATTGAGAAGAAGAGGATGAAGAAGAAGAAGAAGAAGTAGAAGAAGAAGAAGAAGAAGAAGAAGAAGATGATGATGAAGAGGAAAGTGATGAGGCAGAAGAAGTAGAAGAAGAAGAAGAAGAAGAAGAAGAAGAGGAAGAGGAAGAAGAGGAATAAGATGAAGAAGAAGAAGAAGAAGAAGGAGAAGGAGGAGAAGAAGAGGAAGAAAAAGAAAAAGAAGAAAAAGAAAAAGAAGAAAAAGAAAAGGAAGAAGAAGAACAAGAATAAATGGATGAAGCAGAAGAAGAAGAAAATGAAGAAGATGAAATCAAAGAAGTAGAAGTAAAAGGGGAGGAGGAGTAAGAAGAAGAAGAAGTAGAGGAAGAAGAAGAAGAAGGAGAAGAAGAAGAAGAAGAAGAAGGAGAAAAAGAAGAAGAAGATGAAGAAGAAAAAGAAGTAGAAGAAGAAGAAGAAGAAGAAGAAGAAGATGTGGAAGAAGAAGAAGAACATGAAGAAATAAAAGTGGGAGAAGAAGAAGAAGAAGCTGGAGAAGAAGAAGAAGAAGAAGGAGAAGAAAATGAAGAAGACGAAGAAGAAAAAGAAGAAGATAAAGTGGAAGACGAAGAAGATGAAGAATAAGATGAAGAAGAAGAAGTAGTAGAAGACTAAGAAGAAGAAGAAGAAGAAGAAAAAGAAGAAGACGAAGAAAAAGTAGTAGAGGAAGAAGAAGAAGAAGACGAGGAAGAAGTTGAAAATAAGGAAAAAAAGAAGAATAAGAGGAATAAGAAGAAGAAGATTAGGATGAAGAAGAAGAAGAAGGAAAAGAGGAAGAATAACAAGAAGAAGAGGAAAAGAAGAAGAAGTAAAAGAACATGAAGAAGAAGGCGAGGGGAAGGAGGAGGAAGAAGAAATAGAAGAAGGAGATGCAGAAGGAGAAGAAGAACAAGAAGGTGACGAAGAAGAAGTAGAAGAAGAAGAAGAAGACGATGATGATGATAATGATGATGAAGAAGAAGAAATAGGAGAAGAAGAAGGTGAAGAAAAAGGAAAAGAAGAACATGAAGAAGTAGAACAAGAAGAGCATGAACAAAAAGGAAAGGCAGCGAAGAATAAGAAGTATAAGGAGAGCACAAAGAAGGAAAGGTTGGGAAAAATAATAGATGAAGAAGAAAAAGAAGAAGAAGAAAAAGAAGAAGAAGTCAAAGAAGAAGGAAAAAAGTAGGAGGAGAAGAAGAAGAAGAAGAAGAAGAAGACAACAAAGAAGAAGAAGTGTAAGAACGAGGAGAGGTTGAAGAAGAAAAAGAAAAAGAAGAAGGAGGAGGAGGAGGAGAAGAAGTAGTAGATGAGGAAGAAGAAGAAGAAGAAGACAAAGAGTACGAGAAGAAGAAGAAGAAGAAGAAGAAGAGGAAGAAGAAGAAAAAGAGGAGGAAGACGAAAAAGAAGATGAAAATGAAGAAGAAGAAGAAGAAGAAAAAGAAGAAGAAGAAGAAGCAGAAGAAGTAGTAGAAGTGGAAGAAGAAGAAGAAGAGCAACAAGAAGAAGAAGAAGAAGAAGAAGAAGAAGAAGAAGAATTAATAGAGGAAGAAGAAGAAGAAGTAGAAGAAGAAGAAGAAAAAGAAGTAGAAGAAGAGGAAGAAGAGAAAGATGATGATGATGAAGAGGAAGTGGAAGAAGAGGAAGAAGAAGAAGAAGAAAAAAAAAACAAGAAAAAAAGAGGGAAGAAGTGGAGCAAGTGGAATAAGAAGAGGTAAAGAAGAAGAAGAAGAAGAAGAAGAGGAAGAAGAAGAAAAAGAAGAAGAAGAAAAAGTAGAAGAAGAAGAAGAGGAAGAAGAAAAAAGGAATAAAAAGAAGAGGAAGAAGAGGAAGGAAGAAGAAGAAGAAGAAGAAGAAGAGGAAGAGGAAGAAGAAGAAGAAGAAGAAGAAGAAGAAGAAGAAGAAGGCGAAGAAGAAGAAGAAGAAGGACAAGAAGATGAAGAAGTAGAAGAAGGAGAAGAAGGACAAGAGGAAGAAGATGATGAAGAAAAGAATTAGAAGAAGAATACGAATAAGAAGGAGAAGTAGATGAAGAACTAGAAGAAAATAAAGAAGAAGTAGAGGAGTGGGAAGAAGAAGAAGAAGAGGACAAAGAAGAAGAATTAGGCAAAGAAGGAGATAGGGGAATGAAGAAAAAGTAGAAGAAGAACAAGAAGAAGAAGAAGAAGAAGATTGGGAAGAAGAAGAAGAAGAAGATCGGGAAGAAGAAGTTTAAAAAGTAGAATATGAAGAAGAAAAAGGAGAAGAAAAAGAAGAAGAAGAGGAGGAGGAGGAAGAAGAAGAAGAAGAAGGGGAAGAAGAGGAAGTTGAACAGAAGAAGAAGAAGAAGAAGAAGTTGAAGCAAAAGAAGAAGGAGAAGAAGAAGAAGTAGAAGTAGAAGTAGAAGTAATAGTAGTAGTAGTAGATGAAAAAGAAGAAGTGGAAGAAGACAACGAAGAAGAAAAGAAGATGGGGAAGAGAAAAAGGGGAAGAAGAAGAAAAAGGAGGACGAGGATGAGGAGGAGCAGAAGAAGAAGAAGAAGAAGAAGAAGAAGAAGAAGAAGAAGAAAAGGATAGGCAAAAAGAAGAATGAAAATAAAGTAGAAAAAGAAGAAGAAGAGGAAGAAGAAGAATAACAAGATGAAGAAGAAGAAGTGGTGGAAGAGGATGAACAAGAAGAAGGGGAAGAAGAGAAGAAGAAGAAGAAGGAGAAGAAGGTGAAGAAATAAAAGACGGAGTGGAAGAAGAAAAAGAAGAATAAGAAGATCAAGAAGAAGAAGAAGAAGAAGAAGAAGAAGATGAAGAAGAAGAGGAAGAAAATGAGATAGAGGGGGATGAAGAAGAAGAAGAAAAAAAAGTAGAAAAATAAGATGATGATGATGATGATGATGATGAAGAGAATGATAAAGAAAAAGAAGAAAAAAGATGATGGAGAAGAAGAGCAGAAGAAAAAGAAGATGAAAAAAAGAAGAAGAAGAAAAAATGATAGATGAAGAAGAAGAATAAGAAGAAGAAGAGGAAGAAGAAGAAGAAGCAAAAGAAGAATCAGAAGAAGAAGAAGAAGTAGAAAAAGTAGAAGTAGAAGATGAAGAAGAGGAAGAAGAAGTAAAAGTAGAAGTAGCAGAACAAGGAGAAGAAAATGTAGAAGTGGAAGAAGAAGAGGAAGAAGAAGAAGAAGAAGAAGAAGGAGAAGAAGAAGGTGAAGAAGGGGAAGAGGAAGAAGAAGGAGAAAAAGAAGAAGAAGAAGAGGAAGTAGAAAAAAGAAGAAGAATAAGAATAAGAATAAGGAGAAGAAGAAGAGGAAGAAGCAGAGGAAGAAGAGGAAGAGGAAGAAGAAGTAGAAGATTAAGAAGAGGAAGGGGAAGAAGAAGAAGTGGAAGAAGAAGTAGAAGTGGAAGAAAAAGCATATGAAGAAGAAGAAGCAGAAGAAGAAGAAGAAGAAGAAGAAGAAGAAGAAGAAAAGAGGAAGAAGAAGAAGAAGAAGAAGAAGAGGAAGAAGAAGAAGAAAAAGAAGAAGTGGAAGAAGAAGTAGAAGAAGAAGAGGAAGAAGAAGAAGAAGAAGTAGAAGAAGAGAAAGAAGAAGAAGAAGAAGAAGAGGAAGGAGAAGAAGAAGAAGAAGAAGAAGAAGAAAAATAAAAAGAAAAGAGGACTGTGATTATGAAGAAGAAGATGAAGAAGTTAAAGATGGAGAAGATGCGGAACAAAAAGAAGAAGAAAAAGTAGTACAAGAAAAAGAGAAGGAGATGGAAGAATCAATTGAAGAGAGAGAAGTAGAGGAAGCTGATGAAAAAAAGAAGAGGAAGAAGAAGAAGAAAAAGAAGAATAAGAACATGAAGTAGAAGAAGAAGAAGAAAAAAAGGAGTAGAAGTAGAAGTAGAAGAAGCAGAAGAAGAAGAAGAAGAAGAA
>JAIUJO010002366.1:32500-52500 GCA_023846275.1 Vanilla planifolia
AATGAAGTAGTAGTAGAAGAAGAACAAGAAGAAGAAGAAGAAGGAAAATATGAAGGAGCAGAAGAAGAAGAAGAAGAAGAAGAATAAGAATAAGAAGAAGAAGAAGAAGAAAAAGAAGTAGAAGAGGATGCCAAATAAGAACAAGAAGGAGAAGAAGAAGAAGAACAAGAACAAGAACAAGAAGAAGGAAAAGAAGAAGAAGAAGAAGAAGAAGAAGAAGAGGGAGAAGAAGAAGAAGAAGAAAAGAGGAAGAAGAAGTCATTAAAGAAGAAGTTGAAGAAGAAGAAGAAAATGAAGAAGAAGAAGAAGAAGAAGAAGAAGAAGAAGAAGAAAAATTAGTAGTAGAAGAAGGTGAAGAAGAAAGGGAAGAAGATGAAGAAGAAGAAGCTGAAGAAGAAAAGGTAGAAGAAGAAGGTGATAAGGAAGAAGAAGACAGACAACAAAGAAGAAGAAGAAGAAGAATAGTAAGAAGAAGAAGAAAAAGAAGAAGATGAAGGACAAGACAAAGTAAAAGAAGAAGAAGAAGTAGAAGATGAAAAAGAAGAAGTAGAAGAAGAAGAATAATAATAAGAAGTAGAATAAGAAAAATTAGAAGAAGAAAAAGACATAGAAGACGATGAAGAAGAAGTAGAAGTGGAAGAAGAAGAAGAAGAAGAACAAGAAAAAGAGGAAAAAGAATAAGAAGAAGAAGATGAAGAACAAGACGAAGAAGCAGAAGAAGTAGAAGAGGAAGAAGTAGAAGATGAAGAAAAAGATGTAAAACAAGAAGTAAACAAAGAAGAAGATGATCAAGAAGAAGAAGAAATAGAAGAAGAAGAAGAAGAAGCATTAGGAGAAGGACGAGGATAAGAAGAAGAAGAAGAAGAAAAAGAAGAAGAAGACAAAGAAGAAGAAGAAGAAGAAGAAGAAGAAGAAAAGACCCAAAAGACAAGAAGAAGTAGGAGAAGAAAATGAAAAAGTAGGAGGAGGCTGAGGAGAAGAAGAAGAAGAAGTAGTAGAAGAAAAAGAAGACGAAGATGTTGATGATAAAGAAGAAGTAGATGAAGAAAAAGAAGAAGAAGAAAAAGAAGGAGAAGAAGAAGGTGAAGAAGAAGGTGAAGAAGAAGAAAGGGGAGAAGAAGAAGATGATGATGATTACGAAGAAGAAGAAGTCTAAAAAGAAGATGAAGACGAAGAAGAAGAAGAAGAAGAAGTAAAAGCAAAAGAAGAAGGAGAAAATGAAGAAGAAGAAGAAGAGGACAAGGAAGAAGATGAGGAAAAGGAAGAAGAATAAGATGGAGAAGAAGAAGAAGCAGAAGAAAACCAAGACGAAGGGAAAGGAGAAGGTGAAGGAGAGAAAGGAGAAAGTGAAGAAGAAGAAGATGAAGAAGAAGATAAAGTTGGAGAAGAAGAAGAAGAAGGGATAGAAAAAGAAGAAGCAGAAGAAGGAGAAGAAGAAGAAGAAGAAGAAGAAGAAGAAGAAGAAGAAGAAGAAGAAGTGGAAGAAGAAGAAGGTGCAGAAGGAGTAGAAGAAGAAGAAGATGAAGATGATGAAGAAGAAGAAGAAGAAAACAAAGAAGAAGAAGATGATGAAGAAGAGAAAGAAGAAGAAGAGCAAGAAGGAGACAGAGAAGAAGAAGAAGACAAAGAAGAAGAAAATTTAGTAGAAGATGAATAATATGATTTAGAAGACGAAGAAGTAGAAGACGTAAACAAGAAAGAAGAAGAAGAAAAAGAAGAAGAAGAAGAAGAAGAAGAAGAAGAAGAAGAAGAAAATGAAGATAATGATGATGACGTTGAAGAAAAAGAAGTAGAAGAAGTAAAACAAGAAGAAGGAGAAGAAGAAGAAGAAGAAGAAGAAGAAGATGATGATGAAGAAGAAGTAGAAGAAGTAGAAGAAGATAGGGAAGAAGAAGAAATAGGATGAGAAGAACAAGGAAAAGAAGAAGAGGATGAAGATGAAAAATAAGAAGAAGATGAAGAAGAAAAGGAAGAAGAAGAAGAGGACGAGAAATAAGAAGAAGAAGAAGTAGAAGAAGAAGAAGATGATGATGATGAAGAAGAAGAAGAAGACGAAGAAGAAGAAGAAAGAATGGAAAAATGAGAAGAAAAGAAAGATGAGGAACAAGTAGTAGAAGAAGAACAAGAAGAAGAAGTAGAAGAAGAAGAAAAAGAAGAAGGAGAAGGAGAAGCAGAATGAGAAGGAGAAGATGAAGAATAAGAAGAAAAAGAAGAAGAAGAAGTCAAAGAAGTAGAAGGAGAACAAAAAGAAGGAGAAGAAAATGTAAAGGAAGTAAGAGAAGAAGAAGAAAGAGAAAAAGAAGAAGAAGTAGAAGAAGAAGAAGAATAAGAGTTAGAACAAGAAGAAGAAGACAAAGAAGAAGAATAAGAAGAAGAAGAAGAAGAAGAAGAAGAAAAAGTAGTAGTAGAAGAAAAAGAAGAAGAAGAAGAAGAAGATGAAGAAGTAGAAAAAGAGGAAAAAATGGAGAAAAAAAAGAAGATGAAGAATTGGATGATGAAGAAAAATAAGATAAAGAAGAGCAAGAAGAAGAAGAAGAAGAAAAAGAGGAAGTAAGAGAAGAAGAAAATGTTGAAGATTAAGAAAAAGAAGAAGAAGAAGAAGAAGAAGGCGATGAAGAAGAAGAAGAAGTCGAAGAAGAAAAAGAAGAAGAAGAAGAAGAAGAAGAAGATTAAGAAAAAGAAGAGCAAGAAGAAGAAGAAGAAGTTGAAGAAGAAGAAGATGATAATGATGAAGATGAAGAAGAAGATGAAGAAGAAGAAGAAAAAATGGAAAAATTAGAAGAAAAGAAAGATGAAGAACAAGTAGAAGAAGAAGAAGAAGAAGAAGGAGAAGAAGAAGAAGAAGAAGTTGAATAAGTAGAAAAAGAAGAAGGAGAAGAAGAAGCAGAATGAGAAGGAGAAGATGAAGAAGAAGAAGAAAAAGAAGAAGAAAAAGAAGAAGAAGAAGAAGAATTAGAAGGAGAACAAGAAGAAAGAGAAGAAAAAGTAGAGGAAGTAAGAGAAGAAGAAGAAAGAGAAAAAGAAGAAGAAGAAGAAGAAGATAAAGAAGACGAATAAGAAGTAGAAGAAGAAGAAGAAGAAAAATAAGCAGTAGTAGTAGAAGAAAAAGAAGAAGAAGATGAAGAAGTAGAAAAAAGGAAAAACGGAGATAAATAAGAAGATGAAGAATTGTATGATGAAGAAAAATAAGATAAAGAAGAGGAGGAAGAAGAAGAAGAAGAAAATGAAGAAGTAGGAGAAGAAGAAAATGATGAAGATTAAGAAAAGAAGAAGAAGAAGAAGTAAAAGACGACGAAGAAGAAGAAGAAGAAGGAGAAGAAGAAGAAGAAGAAGAAGAAGAAGAAGTCAAAGAAGAAAAAGAAGAAGAAGAAGAAGTGTAAGAAAAAGAAGAGCAAGAAGAAGAAAAAGATGAAAATACAGAGGAAAAAGACGAGGAAAATGTAGAAGTAGAAGAAGAAGAAGAAGATGAATAATAAGAATAAGAAGAAGAAGAAGATGAAGAAGAAGAAGAAGAAGAAGGGGAAGAAAGGGAAGCAGTGGAAGAAGAAGAAGAGGAAGAAGAAGAAGAAGAAGAAGCGGAAGTAGAAGAAGGAGAAGTAGACGAACAAGAAGAAGAAAAAAATGAAAGAGAAGAAGAAGAAGAAGAAGAAGAAGAAGGAGAAGAAGAAGAACAAGAAGAACAAGAAGAACAAGAAGAAAAAGACGAAGACAAAGAGCATGAAGACGACGAAGAAGAAGAAGTAGAGGAAGAAGAAGACGAAGAAGGAGAGAAAGAAGAAGAAGAAGAAGGAGAAAAAGAATACAAAAAAGAAGACCAAGGAGATGTAGAACATGAAGAAGAAGACAAAGAAGAATAATAAGAAGAAGAAGAATATGATGAAGAAAAAGAAGGCCAAGAAGAAGAAGAAGAAGAAGAAGAAGAAAAAGAAGTGGAAGGAAAAGAAGGGGAAAACAAAAAAAAGAAGAAAAGAAGAAGTAGTAGAAGAAGAAGAAGAAGAAAAAGAAGAAGGAGAAGTAAAAGAAGAAGAAGAAGAAGAGGAAGAAGAACAAGAAGAAGTAGAATTAGAAGAAGAAGAAGAAGGAGAACAAAAAATTGTACGAGAAGAAGAAGAAGAAGAAGGAGAAGCAGAAGACAAAGAAGAAGAAGAAGAAGAAGAAAGAGAAGAAGAAGAAGAAGAAAAATAAATAGAAGAAGAAGAAGAAGAATGAGTAAAAGAACAAGGAGAAGGAGAAGAAGGAGAAGGAGAAGGAGGAGGAGGCAAAGAAGAAGAAGAAGAAGAAGAAGTAAAAGAAGAAGAAAAAGAAGTAGGAGAAGGAGAAGCAGAATGAGAAGGAGAAAATGAAGAAGAAGAAGAAAAAGAAGAAGAAGAAGAAGAAGAAATAGAAGGAGAACAAGAAGAAGGAGAAGAAAAAGTAGAGGAAGTAAGAGAAGAAGAAGAAGAAGACAAAGAAGAAGAATAATAAGAAGAAGAAGAAAAAGTAGTAGAAGTAGTAGTAGAAGAAAAAGAAGAAGAAGAAGAAGACGAAGAAGACGAAGATGATGATGAAGAAGTAGAAAAAGAGGAAAAAATGGAGAAAAATAAGAAGATGAAGAATTGGATGATGAAGAAAAATAAGATAAAGAAGACGAAGAAGAAGAAGAAGAAAATGATGAAGATTAAGAAGAAGAAGAAGAAGAAGAAGAAGGCGATGAAGAAGAAGAAGAAGAAGTCAAAGAAGAAAAAGAAGAAGAAGAAGAAGAATAAGAAAAAGAAGAGCAAGAAGAAGAAGAAGAAGAAGTAGAAGAAGAAGATGATGATGAAGAAGAAGAAGGCGAAGAAGAAGAAGAAAAAATGGAAAAATGAGAAGAAAAGAAAGTTGAAGAACAAGTAGAAGAAGAAGAAGAAGAAGTACTAGTAGAAGAAGTAGAAAAAGAAGCAAGTAGAAGAAGAAGAAGAAGAAGTACTAGTAGAAGAAGTAGAAAAAGAAGAAGGAGAAGGAGAAGCAGAATGAGAAGGAGTAGATGAAGAAGAAGAAGAAAAAGAAGAAGAAGAAGAAGAGGAAGAAGTAGAAGGTGAACAAGAAGAAGGAGAAGAAAAAGTAGAGGAAGTAAGAGAAGAAGAAGAAAGAGAAAAAGAAGAAGAAGAAGAAGAAGAATTAGAATTAGAAGAAGAAGAAGAAGAAGACAAAGAAGAAGAATAAGAAGAAGAAGAAGAAAAAGTAGTGGTAGTAGTAGAGGAAAAATAAGGAGAAGAAGAAGAAAAAAAAGATGAAGAAGTAGAAAAAGAGGACAAAATGGAGAAAAATAAGAAGATGAAGAATTGGATGATGAAGAAAATAAGATAAAGAAGATGAAGAAGAAGAAGAAGAAAATGAGGAAGTAGGAGAAGAAGAAAATGATGAAGATTAAGAAAAAGAAGAAGAAGAAGAAGTAGAAGGCGATGAAGAAGAAGAAGAAGAAGAAGTAAAAGAAGAAGAAGAAGAGTAAGAAAAAGAAGAGCAAGAAGAAGAAAAAGAAGAAGTAGAAGAAGAAGAAGATGACAATGAAGAAGAAGAAGACGAAGAAGAAGAAGAAAAAATGAAAAAATGAGAAGAAAAGAAAGTTGAAGAACAAGTAGAAGAAGAAGAACAAGAAGAAGTAGAAGATGTAGAAAAAGAAGAAAGAGAAGGAGAAGCAGGATAAGAACAAGAAGATGAAGAAGAAGCAGAAAAAGAGGAAGAAGAAGAAGAAGAAATAGAAGGAGAACAAGAAGAAGGAGAATAAAAAGTAGGGGAAGTAAGAGAAGAAGAAGAAAGAGAAAAAGAAGAAGAAGAAGAAGAAGAATTAGAATTAGAAGAAGAAGAAGAAGACAAAGAAGAAGAATAATAATAATAATAATAAGAAGAAGAAGAAAAAGTAGCAGTAGTAGTAGAAGAAAAAGAAGAAGAAGAAGAAGAAGAAGATGAAGAAGTAGAAAAAGAGGAAAAAATGGAGAAAAATAAGAAGATGAAGAATTGGATGATGAAGAAAAATAAGATAAAGAAGACGAAGAAGAAGAAGAAGAAAATGAGGAAGTAGGAGAAGAAGAAAATGATGAAGATTAAGAAAAAGAAGAAGGCGATGAAGAAAAAGAAGAAGAAGAAGTCAAAGAAGAAAAAGAAGAAGAAGAAGAGTAAGAAAAAGAAGAACAAGAAGAAGACGAAGTAGAAGAAGAAGTTGATGATGATGAACAAGAAGAAGAAGGCAAAGAAGATGAAGAAAAAATGAAAAAATGAGAAGAAAAGAAAGTTGAAGAACAAGTAGAAGAAGAAGAAGAAGAAGAAGTAGAAGAAGTAGAAAAAGAAGAAGGAGAAGGAGAACCAGAATGAGAAGGAGAAGATGAAGAAGAAGAAGAAAAAGAAGAAGAAGAAGAAGAAGAAGAAGTAGAAGGAGAACAAGAAGTAGGAGAAGAAAAAGTAGAGGAAGTAAGAGAAGAAGAAGAAAGAGAAAAAGAAGAAGAAGAAGAAGAAGAAGAAGAAGAAGAAGAATTAGAATTAGAAGAAGAAGAAGAAAAAGTAGTAGTAGTAGTAGAGGAAAAACAAGAAGAAGAAGAAGAAGAAGAAGATGATGAAGAAGTTGAAAAAGAGGAAAAAATGGAGAAAAATAAGATGATGAATTGGATGATGAAGAAAAATAAGATAAAGAAGACGAAGAAGAAGAAGAAGAAAATGAGGAAGTAGGAGAAGAAGAAAATGATGAAAATTAGGAAAAAGAAAAAGAAGAAGTAGAAGGCGATGAAGAAGAAGAAGAAGAAGTCAAAGAAGAAGAAGAAGAGTACGAAAAAGAAGAGCAAGAAGAAGAAAAAGAAGAAGTAGAAGAAGAAGAAGATGACAATGAAGAAGAAGAAGAAAAAAATGGAAAAATAAGAAGAAAAGAAAGTTGAAGAACAAGTAGAAGAAGAAGAAGAAGAAGAAGTAGAAGAAGTAGAAAAAGAAGAAGGAGAAGGAGAAGCAGCATGAGAAGGAGAAGATGAAGAAGAAGAAGAAGAAGAAAAAGAAGTAGTAGTAGAAGAAAATGAAGAAGAATAATAAGAAGAAGAAGAAGAAAAAGAAGATGAAGAAGTAGAAAAAGAGGAAAAAATAGAGAAAAATAGGAAGATGAAGAAAAATAAGATAAAGAAGAGAAAGAAGAAGAAGAAGAAAATGAGGAAGTAGGAGAAGAAGAAAATGATGAAGATTAAGAAAAAGGAGAAGAAGAAGGCGATGAAGAAGAAGAAGAAGAAGTCGAAGAAGAAAAGATAAAGAAGAACAGTAAGAAAAAGAAGAGCAAGAAGAAGAAGAAGAGTAAGAAGAAGAAGAAGATGAAGAAGAAGAAGAAGAAGAGGAAGGTGATGTAGATGAAGAAGAAGAAAAAGATAAAGATGCAGAGGAAGAAGGCGAGGAAAATGTAGAAGTAGAAGAAGAAGGAGAAGATGAATAATAAGAATAAGAAGAAGAAGAAGATGAACAAGAAGAAGAAGAAGGGGAAGAAAAGGAAGAAGTGGAAGAAGAAGAAGAAGATGATGAAGAAGGCGAAGTATACGAACAAGAAGAAGAAAAAAATGAAGGAGAAGAAGGAGAAGAAGAAGAAGAAGAAGAAGAAAAAGATGAAGAAGAAGAGCATGAAGATGACGAAGAAGAAGAAGTAGAGGAAGAAGAAGATGAAGAAGGAGAAGAAGAAGAAGAAGAAGAAGAAGAAGAAGAAGAAGAAAAAGAATATGAAAAGAAGAACAAGGAGATGAAGAAGATGAAGAAGTAGAATAAGAAGAAGAAGACAAAGATGAATAAGAAGAAGAAGAAGAAGAATATGATGATGAAGAAAAAATAGACGAAGAAGAAGAAGAAGAAGAAGAAGAAGAAAAAGGAGAAGAAGAAAAAGGGGGAGAGGAAGAAGACAAAGAAGTTGAAGGAAAAGAAGGGGAAAACAAAAAAAAGAAGAAGAAAAGAAGAAGCAGAAGAAGAAGAAGAAGAAGAAGAAGAAGAAGAAGAATAAGAAGAAGGAGATGAAGTAAAAGAAGAAGAAGAAGAAGAAGAAGAGGAAGAAGAACAAGAATAAAAGTAGAATTAGGAGAAGAAGAAGGAGAACAAAAAATAGAAGTAGAAAAAGAAGAAGAAGAAGGAGAAGCAGAAGACAAAGTAGAAGAAGAAGAAGAAGAAAGAGAAGAAGACGAAGAAGAAAAATAAGAAGAAGAAGAAGAAGAAGAAAGAGAAGAAGAAAAAGGAGAAGGAGAGTTAAGAGAAGGAGTTGGAGGAGGAGGCAAAGAAGAAGAAGAAGAAGAAGTGGAAGAAGAAGATGAAGAAGAAGAAGGAGAAGAAGAAAAAGAAAAAGTAAAAGAAGAAGAAGAAGAAGAAGAAGAATAAGGAGGAGACGTAGAACAAGAAGAAGAAGAAGAAGAACAAGAAGTGGAAGAAGAAGAAGAAGAAGAAGAAAACAAAGAAGAAGAAGAATAACATATAGAAGAAGAAGTACAAGAAATACATATAGAAGAAGAAGAAGATGAAGGAGAAGAAGAAGAAGAAGAAGGAGAAGAAGAAGAAGATGAAGAAGAAGAAGAAGAAGAAGAAGAAGAAGAAAAAGAAGAAGAAGAACAAGAAGAAGAAAAAGAAAAAGAAAAGAAGAAGAAGAAGAAGAAGAAATGGAAGAAGAAGAAGAAGAAGAAGAATAAGAAGGAGAAGGAGAAGGAAAAGTAAAAGAAGAAGAAGATGAAGAAAGAGAAGAAGAAGGACGAGGAGAAGAAGTAGTAGAAGAAGAAGAAGAAGAAGAAGAAGTTGAAGAAGAAGAAGAAGATAAAGAACAAGATGAACAAGAAGAAGATGAAGAAGAAGGAAAAGAAGACAGAGAATAAGATGGAGGCGAATAAGAAGAAGAAGAAGTGGAAGAAGAAGAAAAAGAACATGGAAAGGAGCATGAAGGAGAAGAAGAAGAAGAAGAAGAAGAAGAAGAAGAAGAAGTAGATAGTGAAGAAGAAGAAGGAGAAAAAGAAGGAAGGGAAAAAGAAGAAGAAAAAGTTAAAGAAGACAAAGAAGATGAAGATGATGAAGAACAAGACAAAGAAGAGGAAGAAGATGACGAAGAAGTAGTAGAAGAAGAAGAAGAAAATGAAGAAGAAGAATAAGAAGAAGAATCAGAAGAAGAAGAAGTAGAAGAAGAAGAACAATAAAAAGGTGAACATGAAAATGTAGAAGAAGAAGATGGAGCATTGTTAGAAGAAGAATAAGAAGAAGAAGAAGAAGAAGCAGAAGAAGAATGAGGAGAAAAAAACTAGTAGGAGAAGAAGAAGATTAAGAAGAAAAGAAGGAGAAACAGAAGATGGAGAAGAAGAAGAAGAAGAAGAAGAAAATGAAGAAGAAGAAAATGACAAAGAAAAAGAATAAGAAAAAGAAGTAGATAAACAAGAAGAAGATGTAGAAGAAGAGGAAGAGGAAGAAGAAGAAGAGGAAGAAGAAGAAGAAGTAGGTAAAGAAGAAAAAGAAGAAGAAGAAGAGGAATAATAATAATAATAATGATAAAAATAAAAAGAAGAAGAACTAGAAGAAGAAGAAATAGTAGAAGAAGAAAAAGAAAAAAGAATAGACATTTTGAAGAAGACCAAGAAGTCGATGAAGCAGAAGAGGAAGAAGAACAAGAATATGAAGAAGAAGACAATGAAGAAGAGGAAGAAGAATAAGAAAAAGAAGGAGAAGAAGAAGAAGATGAAGAAGAAGAAGAAGAAGTAGAGGAAGAAGAATAAGAATAAGAATAAGAATAAGAAGAAGAAGGCAAAGAAGAATAAGTTGAAGAAGAAGAAGACGATGAGGAGGAAGAAGAAGATGAAGAAGATGAAGAAGAAGGAGAAGAAGAAGAAGAAGAAGAAGAAGAAAAAGAAGAAGAAGAAGAAGATGAAGAAGAAGAAGATGATGATAAAGATGAAGAAGAAGATAATAAAGATGAAGAAGAGGAAGAGGGAGAACAAGAGGAAAAAGAAGAATAAGAAGTAGTGGAAGAAGAAGAAGAAGAAGAAGAAGAGGAAAAAAGAAGAAGTAGAGGAAAAAAGAACAGGAAGAAGAAGAAGAATACAAAGAAGAAGATGCAGTAGAAGAAGAAGTAGAAGAATAAGAATAACAATAATAAGAAGCAGAAGACAAAGTAGATGAAAAGAAGAACAAGAACATAAAGATAACATAAAAAAGAAGAAGAATGAGAAGAAGAAGCTGAAGAAGAAAAAGAAGTTGAAGAAGAAGAGGAGGAAGAAGAAGAAGATGAATAAGCAAAGAAGATGAAGAAGAAGAAGTAGTAGAAGAAGAAAAAGAAGACAAAGAACATAAAGAAGAAGAAGAAGAAGGAGAAGATGTCGTAGAAGAAGTCGAAGAAGAAGAAGAAAAAGAAGGAGAAGATGTCGAAGAAGAAGTCGAAGAAGAAGAGGTGGAAGAAGAAGAAGAAGAAGAACAACAACAAGAAGAATAGAAGAAAAATAATTAGAATAATAATAATAATAATAATAAGATTAAGTGTAGTAATACTAATAATAATAATAATAATAATAATAATAATAAGAGAAGAAGACAAAGAAGAAGAAGAAGAAGAAGAACTGGAAGAAGACGAAGAAGAAGAAATAGTAGAAGTTGAACAAGAAGAAGAAGAAGAAGAAGAAGAAGAAGAAGAAGAAGAAGTAGAAGTGGTTGAAGAAGAAGAAGAAGGAGAAGAATAAGAAGAGGAGGAAGAAGATGAAGAAGCGAGAGAAAAAGACAAAGAAGAAGAAGAAGAAGAAGAAAAAAAGGGACAAGAAATAGAAGAAGAAGAAGATGATGATGATGATGAAGAAGTAGTTGAAGTAGTAGAAGAAGACAAAGAACAAGAAGAAGACGAAGAAGAAGAAGAAGAACAAGAAGAAGAAAAAGAAGGGGAGGAAGAGGAAGGAGAAGAAGAACATGAAGAAGATGAAGAAGAAAAAGAAGAAGAAAAGAAGATGAAGTTGAAGAAGAAGAAGAAGAAGGAGAAGTTGAAGAAGAAGAAGAAGAAGAGGAAGAAGTGGAGGAAGAAGAAGAAGAAGAAGAAGAAGAAGAAAAAAGAGAAGAAGAAGGAGTAGAATAAGTATAAGAAGAAAAAGAAGAAGAAGGAGAATGAGAAGAAGAAGATGAGGAAGAGGAAGAAGGAGAAGAAGAAGAAGGAGAAGAAGAAGGAGATGAAGGAGTAGAAGAAGAAGGGGAAGAAGAAGAAGAAGACTGAAAAGAAGAAGAAGAAGATGAAGAAAAAGATGAAGATGAAAAGGAAGAAGGTGAAGAAGAAGAAGAAGTAGAAGAAGAAGAAGAAGAAGAGGACGAAGAAGAAGAAGAAGAAAAAAAAGAAGAAGAAGGAGAAGAACAAGAGGATGAAGTAAAAGAAAAAGAAGAAGAAGAAGAAAAAGTAGAAGAAGAAGAAGAATTAAAAGAATATGATGATGAAGAAGAAGAAGACAAAGATGGCAAAGAAGAACAAGAAGAAGAAGTGAAAGGAGGAGAAGAAGAAGAAGAAGAAGAAAAATAATATGAAATAGAAGAAAAGGAAGAAGAAGAAGAAGAAGAAGGAGAAGGAGAAGATGAAGGAGAAGAAATAGAATAAGAAGAAGAAGTAGAAGTAGAAGCAGAAGAAGAGGAAGAAGAATAAGAAGAAGAAGAAGTAGAAGAAGATGAAGAAGAAGCAGAAGAAGATGTTGAAGAAGAAGAAGAAGTAGAAGAAAACGAAGATGATGATGAAGAAGAAGATGAAGAACCAGATGATGTAGAAGAAAAAGAAGATGAATAAGAAGAAGAAGGAGAAGAAGAAGCAAAAGAATGAGAAGGGGAAAGAGAAGAAGAAGAAGAAGGAGAAGAAGAAGAAGTAGAAGAAGAAGATGAAGAAGAACAAGGAGAAGAAGAAGACAAGGAAGAAGAAGAAGACAAAGAAGCAGAAGTTGGTGAAAAACAAGAAGAAGGGGAAGGAGGAGAAGAAAAGGAAGAAGAAAAAGAAGGAGGAGGAGGAGGAGGAGAAGGAGGAGAAAAAGTAGATGATGAAGAAGAAGAAGAAGAGGAACGAGAAGAAGGAGAAGAAGGAGAAGAGGAAGAAGTTGAAGGAGAAGAAGTAGGAGAAGAAGTAGAAAAAGAAGCAAAAGAAGAAGAAAGAAGAAGAAGAAGAAGATGATGATGATGATGAAGTGGTAAATGAAGTAGAAGAAGACAAAAAAAGAAGAAGAAGACATAAAATAGAAAGATGAAAAAGAGCAAGACGAGGAGGAGGAAGAAAAAGGAGGAGGTAGAAGAAGAAGAAGAAGATAACGATGAAAAAGAGGAAGTTGACGAAGAAGATGAAGAAGAACAAGAAGTAGAACAAAAAGAAGTCGAAGAAGAAGAAGAAGAATAAGAAGATGATGACGACGAAGAAAAAGAACGAGACAAAGAAGTAGTAGAAGAAGAAGAAGAATAGGAAGAAGAAGAAGAAGAAGAAGAAGAAGCATTAGAAGAAGAAGGAAAAGAAAATGAAGGAGAAGAAAAAGAAGAAACACAAGAAGAAGAAGGAGAAGAAGATGGAGAAGAAGAAGAAGAAGAAGAAGAAGAAAGAGGAGAAAAAGAAGTGGAAGAAGAAGAACTAGAAAAGGAATAAGAAAAAGAAGATGAAGGGGAAAGAAGAAGAAGGCAAAGAAGAAGAAGAGGAAGAAGAAGAAGAAGAAGAGGATGAAGAAGAAGAAGAAGAAAGAGAAGAAGAAGAAGAAGAAGAAGAAGTTGTAGAAGAGGAAGAAGAAGAAAAAGAAGAAGACAAAAAAATAAGTGGAAGATGAAGGGGAAGAAGAGGAGGAAGAAGAAGAAGAAGAAGAAGAAGAAGAAAAAGAAGGGTTTGAACAAGTAGAAGAAGAAGAAGAAGAAGAAGGAGAAGAATAAGAAGTAGAAGAAGAATAAGAAGTAGAAGAAGAAAAAGAAGAAGAAGAAGAAGTAGAACAAGAAGAAGATGAATGAGAAGAAAAAGATGATGGAGAAGAAGAAGAAGAAGAAGAAGAGGAAGAAGAAATAGAAGAATAATAATTCGAAGATAACAAAACCAAAGATGAGGAAGATAAAAAAGAGAAAGAAGAAGAGGAGGAAGAAGAAGAAGTGCTAGATAAAGACGAAAAAGTTGAAGTTGAAGAAGAAGATGAAGGCAAATGAGGAGGAGAAGAAGAAGAGCAAGTAGAAGTAGATGATTAAGAAGAAAAAGATGAAGAAGAAGAAGAAGATGAAGAAGAAGAAGAATAAGAAGAAGAAGAAGCAGGAGAAGAAGAAGAAGACATAGAAGTTGAAGAAGAAGAATACGAAGAAAAAGAAGAAGAAGAAAAGAAGAAGAAGAAGAAGAAAAAGAAGAAGAAGAAGAAGGAGAAGAAGAAGTAGAAGAAGAAGCATTGGAAGAAGAAGGAAAAGGAGAAGAAGATGGAGGAGAAAAAGAAGAAGAAGAAGAAGAAGTAGAAGGAGAAGGGGAAGAAGAATAAGAAAAAGAAGAAGAAGGAGAAGAAGAAGTAGAAGAAGAAGCATTAGAAGAAGAAGGAAAAGGGGAAGAAGATGGAGGAGAAAAAGAAGAAGAAGAAGAAGAAGTAGAAGGAGAAGGGGAAGAAGAATAAGAAAAAAGAAGAAGATGAAGAAGATGAGGAAGAAGAAGAAGAAGAAGAAGAAGAAGAAGAAGAAAGAGGAGAAAAAAGGAGAAGAAGAAGAAGAGGAAGAAAGAAGAAGAAGAAGAAGAAGAAAGAAGAAGATGAAGGGAGGAGGAGGAGGAGGAGAAGAAGAAGAAGAAGAAGGAGAAGGAGAAGTTGAAGGAGAAGAAATTGAATAAGAAGAAGAAGTAGAAGAAGAAGCAGAAGAAGAGGAAGAAGAATAAGAAGAAGAAGTAGGAGAAAATGAAGAAGAAGAAGTAGTAGAAGAAGATGAAGAAGAAGCAGAAGAAGATGTTGAAGAAGAAGAAGAACAAGAAGAAAACGAAGATGGAGAAGAAGAAGAAGAAGAAGAATCAGTTGATATAGAAGAAAACAAAGAAGAAGAAGAAGAAGAAGAAGAAGAAGTAGAAGAATGAGAAGGGGAAGGAGAAGAAGAAGAAGAAGAGGAGGAAGAAGAAGAAGAAGAAGAAGATGAAGAAGAAAAAGTTGACGAAGAAGATGATGATGATGAAGAAGAAGAATTAGATAAAAAAGAAGTAGAAGAAGATGAAGAAGAAGAAGAAGAAGAAGATGACAATGAAGAAAAAGAAGAAGGAGACAAAGAACCAAAAGAAGAAGAAGAAGAAGAAGAAGAAGAAGAAGAGGAAGAAGAAAAAGAAGAAAAAGAAGGAGAAGAAGAAGAAGAAAAGAGAAGCATTAGAAGAAGATGGAAAAGAAGAAGAAGAAGAAGGAGAAAAAGAAGAAAAATGAAGAAGAAGAAGGAGAAAACAGAAGGAGAAGAAGAAGAAGAAGAGGAAGAAGAAAAAGAAGAAGTAGAAGTAAATGAAGAAGAAGAAGAAGAAGTAGAAAAAGATGAAGTAATAAGCAGAAGAAGATGTTGAAGAAGAAGAAGAAGAAGAAGAAAACAAAGATGGAGAAAGAAGAAGAAAAAAGAATCAGTTGATATAGAAGAAAACAAAGAAGAAGAAGAAGATGAAGAAAGAGAAGGAGAAGAAGTAGAAGAATGAGAAAGGGAAGGAGAAGAAGAAGAAGAAGAAGAAGAAGAAGCAAAAGTAGAAGATGAAGAAGAACAAGGAGAAGAAGAAGACAAAGAAACAGAAGTAGGTGAAAAACAAGAAGAAGAAGAAAAAGAAGAAGATGAAGGAGAAGAAGTATAGGAAGAAGAAAAAGAAGAAGATGGAGAAGAAGGAGGAGGAGGAGGAGAAGGAGGAGAAGAAGTAGATGAAGAAGAAGAAAATGAAGAAGAAGATTGAGAAGAAGGCAAAGAAGGAGAAGAGGAAGAAGTAGAAGGAGAAGAAGTAGGAGAAGAAGAAGAAGAAGAAGAAGAAGAAGAAGATGATGATGATGATGATGATGAAGTGGTAAAAGAAGTTGAAGAAGAAGAGGATGAACAACAAGAAGAAGATGACAAAAAAGAAGAAGACATAAAATAGAAAGATGAAAAAGAAGAAGACGAAGAAGAGGAAGAAAAAAAGAGGAGGTAGAAGAAGAAGATAGTGATGATGAAGAAGAAGAAGAAGAAGATGATGATGTTGAAGAAAAAGAAGGAAACGAAGAAGCAGATGTAGAAGAAGAAGAAGAAGAAGAAGAGGAGGAAGAAGAAGAAGAAAAAGAAGGAGAAGGAGAAGAAGAAGAAGAAGAAGAAGAAGAAGATGCAATAGAGGAAGAAGGAAAAGAAGAAGAAGAAGAAGAAGGAGAAGAAGAAGTAGAAGAAGAAGAAGAAGAAGAAGGAGAAATAGAAGGAGAAGAAGAAAAAAAGAAGAACAAGAAAGAGGAGAAAAAGAAGTGGAAGAAGAAGAACTAGAAGAGGAATAAGAAAAAGAAGATGAAGGGGAAGAAGAAGATGGCAAAGAAGAAGAAGAGGAAGAAGAAGAAGTAGAAGAATATGAAGAAGAAGAAGAAGATGATGATGAAGAAGAAGAAGAAAGAGAAGAAGAAGTAGTAGAAGAAGAAGAAGAAGAGAAAGAAGAAGAAGAAGAAGAGGAAGAAGAAGAAGAAGAAGAAGAAGAAGTTGTAGAAGAAGAAGAAGAAGAAGAAGAAGTTGTAGAAGAAGAAGAAGTTGATGAAGAAGAAGAAGACAAAAAAATAAGTGGAAGACGAAGAAGAAGAAGAGGATAAGGAAGAAGAAGAAGAAGAAGGAAAAAGAAGAAGGGCTTGAAGAAGAAGTAGAAGAAGAAGAGGAGGAGGAAGAAGAAGAAGAAGAAGAAGAAGATGAACGAGAAGAAAAAGACGACGGAGAAGTAGAACAAGAAGAAGAAACAGAAGAAGAATAAGGCGAAGATAACTAAGCCAAAGAAGAGGAAGACAAAGAAGAGAAAGAAGAAGAGGAGGAAGAAGAGGAAATGCAAGAAAAGATGAAGAAGTTGAAGTTGAAGAAGAAGTGGAAGGCAGAAAAGGAGGAGAAGAAGAAGAATAAGTAGCAGTAGATGGTTAAGAAGAAAAAGTAGTAGAAGAAGAAGAGTAAGATGACGAAGAAAAGAAAGACGCAAAAGTTGAAGAAGAAGAAAACGAAGAAAAGAAGAAGATGAAGAAGAAGAAGATGTTGAAGAAGAAGAAGAAGAAGAACAACAAGAAGAAGTAGAAGAATAAGTAGAAGAAGGAGAAGAACAAGAAGAAGACAAAGAAGTAGACAAAGAAGAAGGAAAAGAAGAAGAAGAAGAAGAACTTGAAGAAGAAGAAGATGAAGAAGAAGAAAAAGAAGAAGAAGAAGAGGATGAAGGAGAAGAAGAAGACGAAGGAGAAGAAGAAGAAGAAGAACACGAAGAAGAAAGCGAAAAAAGAAGAATAGGAACAAGAAGTAGGAGAAGAAGGCGAAGAAGAAGAAGATGATGATGATGAAGAAGAAGAAGACAAACAAAATGAAGATGAAGAAGAAGAAGAAGAAGGAGAAGTAGAAGTAGTATTAGTAGAAGAAGAAGAAGAAGATGAAGATGATGAAGAGAAAGAAGAAGAAGAAGAAGAAGAAGAAGAAGAAGAAGAAGATGAAGAAGAAGAAAAAAAAAGACAAAGAGGAATAAAAAGACAAAGAGGAATAAAAAGAAGAAGAAGAAGATGATGAGGATGATTATGAAGAAGGCGAAGAGGGAGAAGAAGAAGAAGAAGAAGAAGATAGAGAAGAAGAAGAAGAGGGAGAAGAAGAAGAAGAAGAAGAAGGAGAAGAAGAAGAAGAAGAAGAGAAGAAGGAGAAGGCAAAGTAGAAGAAGAAAACGACAAAGAGAAGAAGAAGAAGAAGAAGAAGAAGAAGGAGAAGAAGAAGAAGTAGAAGATTTAGAAGAAGAAAAAAAAAGAAGAAGGACAAGAAGGAGGAGTATAAGAAGTTAAAGAAGAAGAAGTGAAACAAAAAGAAGCAGAACAAGAAGAATAAGAAGAAGAAGAAGAAGAAGAAGATAAAAAAGAAGAAGAAGAAGAAAAAGATGAAGAAGGTGAAGAAGAGGAAAAAGAAGAAAAAAAGAAGAAGATGAAGAAGAAGAAGAAGAAAAGAAGAAGAAAAAGATGAAATAGAAGGAGAAGAAGGGGAGAAGAAGAAGAAGAAGAAGAGTAAGTAGAGGAAGAAGAAGAAGAAGAAGTGGACGAACAAGAAGTGGAAAAAGAAGAAAAAGAAGAAGAAGCAGAAGAATAGAAGAAGAGGAAGAATAAAAAGTTGAAGAAGAGGAAGACAAAAAAGTGGAAAGAAGAAGAAGAGGAAGATAAGATGAAGAAGTTGTAGATGAAAAAGATGAGTTGGCAAAGAAGAAGAAGAAGAAGTAGAAGAAGAAGATGAAGAAGAGGAAGATGATGATGAAGAAGAAGAAGAAGTATACAGGGAAAGATGAAGACGTTGAAGAAGAAGACAAAGAAGAAGAAGAAGAAGAAGAAGAAGAAGAAGGGGAGAGAAGAAGAAGAAGTGTCGAAGAAGTCGAAGAAGAAGAAGTAGAAGAAGAAGAAGAAGAAGAAGATGACAAAGAAAAAGAAGAACTAGATGAAGAAGAAGAAAACAAAGAAGAAGAAGAAGAAGAAGAAGAAGAAGAAGAAGATGAAGAAGAAGAAGAAGAAGAAGAAGAAGAAGATGCAGAACAAGATGAAGAAGAAGTTGACGAAGATGAAGAAGAAGAAGAATAAAAGAAGAGGAAGAAGAAGAAGAGGAAAAGGAGAGGAAGAAGATGAAGAAAAGGAAGAGGAAGAAGAAAATGTAGAAGATGAAGAAGATATGGAGAAGAAGAAGACAAGGAAGTAGAAGAATGCGAAGAAGAAGAAGAAGAAGAAGGAGCGAAGAAGAAAAAGTAGTAGTAGGAGTAGTGAGTAGTATAAAAGAAGAAGAAGAAGGGGAAGAAGAAGTGGAAGGGGAGAAGTAGAAGAAGAAAAGGAAGGACAAAAGAAGTAGATGAAAGAGATGAAGGAGAAGAAGAACAGGTAGAAGAAGATGGAGAAGGAGAAGATAGAGAAGAAGAAGTAGTAGAAGGAGAAGAACTAAGAGAAGAAGAAGAAAATTATTGAAAAGAAGAACATGTAGATGATGAAGAAGTAGAACTAGAAGAAGTAGAAGAAATAGTAGATGAAGAAAAAGAAGAAGAAGGTGATGATGACCAAAAAGAAGAAGAGGACGAAGAACTAAAAGATGTTGCATAGGAAGAAGAAGAAAAGGAAGATGAAGAATAAGAAGATGAAAAAGAAGAAGTCGAAGAATAAGATGAAGAGGAAGAAGAAGAAGAATAAGAGGAAGAAGAAGAAGAAGAAGAAGTGGAAGAAGAAGCAGAAGAAGAAGAAGACGAAGGAGGAGGAGGAGAAGAAAAAGAAGAAGAAGAAGATAAAATATAAGAAGTAGAAGAAGAAAAAGAAGAAGAACAAGGAGAAGTAGAAGAAGAAGAAGAAGAAGAAGACAAACATGTGGAAGAAGAAGATGAAGAGGACAAAGAAGAAGAAGAAGAGGAAGAAGAAGAAGAAGAACAAGAAGAAGAAGAAGAAGAAGAAGGAGAAGAAGAAGAAGAAGATGATGATGATGAAGAAGAAGGAGAAGATGAAGAAGAAGAAGAACAAGATAAAGAACAATAAGAAGAAGATGAAAAAGGAGGAGAAGAAGAAGAGAAAGATAAAGAAGATGATGAAGAGAAGATGAAGATGATGAAGAAAAAGAAGGAGAAGAAGAAGAAGAAGAAGATGATGATGATGATGCTGATGATGAGGATGTAGAAGAAGAAGTTGAACCATCTAGATGAAAAGAAGAAGGGGAAGAAGAAGATGATGAAGAAGAAGAAAAATAAGAAGAAGTAGTAGTTAGAGAAGTAGTAGTACAAGAAGAAGAAGTAGAAGAAGAAGAAAAAGAGGTAGTAGGTAAAGAAGAAGATGAAGGAATAAAAGAAGAAGAAGATGATGATCAATATGTAGAAGAAGAAGAAGACAGAGAAATGGAAGAAGGAGAAGAAGAAGTAGGAGAAGAAGAAGGAGATAAAGAAGTAGGAGTAGAAGAAGAAAGGGAAGAAGAAGAGAAGATGAAGAATAAGATGAAGAAAAAGATGTAGATGAAGAAGAAGATGGCAAAGATGAAGAAGAAAAAGAAGAAGAAGAAGAGAAAGTAGAAGAAGAACAAGAGGACAACGAAGAAGAAGAAGAAGAAGAAGAGGTAGAAGTATAAGAAGAAAATGAAGAAGAAGAAGAATTGGAAGAAGTAAAAGAAGAAGATGAAGAAAAGATGAACAAGTTGTCAAAGAAGAAGAAGAAGAAAGAAGAAGTAAAAGAAGAAGAAGAAGAAGAAGAAGAAGAAGATTTAGAGGATGAAGAAGAAGAAGACGAAGAATGCAAAGAAGAAGAAGAAGAAGAGGGAAGGAGAAGAAGAAGAAGAAGACGAAAGAGAACAAGAAAAAGAAGTGAAAAGAAGTTGAAAAAGAAGGAGGAGAAGGAGAACATGAAGTAGAAGAAAAAGAACAAGAAGAAGAAGAACAAGAAGATGAAGAAGAATAAGAAGAAGATGAAGTGGAAGGAAAATCAAGAAGAAGAAGAATTTGAAGAAGAAGCAAAAGAAGAAGAAGAAGAAGAAGTAGAAGAAGAATTAGAAGAAGAAGAAAATGAAGATAGAGAAGAAGAAGGAGAAGAAGAAGAAGAAGAAGAAGAATATGAAGAAGAAGAAGAAGAAGGAGAAGACGAAGAAGAAGAAGAAGAAGAAGAAGGGGAAGAAGTGATAGAAGAAGAAGGAGATGGAGGAGAGAAAGTAGAAGAAGAAGAATAAAAAGAAGAAGAAGGAGAAGGAGGAGAAAAAGAAGGAGATGAAGAAGGAGGAGAAGAAGAAAGAGGGAGAAAAAGAAGTGGAAGAAGAAGAACAAGAAAAATAGGAAAAAGAAGATGAAGGTGAAGAAGAAAAAGAAGAAGAAGAAGAAGAAAAAGAAGAAGATGAAGGAGATGAAGAAGGAGAAGAAGAAAGAAGAAAAAGAAGATGATGAAGAA
>JAIUJO010002366.1:55000-60000 GCA_023846275.1 Vanilla planifolia
AAGAAGAAGTAGAAGAAAAAAGAAGAAGAAAAAGGAGAAGAAGAGGAAGAAGAAGATGAAGAAGTGAAGATGAAGAAGAAGAAGAGGCAAAGAAGAAGTAGAAGAAGAAGAAGAAGAAGAGGAAGAAGAAGAAGAAGAAGAAGAAAAAGCAGAAGCAGAACAAGATGAAGAAGTTAAAGAAGAAGAATAAGAAGATGAAGAAGTAAAAGAAGATGAAGAAGAAGAAGCAGAAGAAGAAGAAGGAGAAGAAGAAGCGGAAGTAGAGAAAAAGAAGTTAAAGTTGAAGAAGAAGAAGAAGAAGAGCCAGAAGAAGATGAAGTAGAAGAAGATGATGATGATGATGATGAAGAAGATAAAAAATACGAAGAAGAAGAAGATGAAGAAGTAGAAGAAGAAGATGAGATAGAAGTAGAAGAAGAAGTTGAAGAAGAAGATGACAAAGAAGAAGGAGAAGAAGAATAACTAGATGGTTGAAGAGAAGAAGATGAAGATGAAGATGAAGAAGAAGAAGATGTCAAAGAAGAAGAAGAAGAAGAAAGCGAAGAAGAAGTAGAAGAAGAAGAAGAATAATAAGAGAAGGTAAAGAAGAAGTAGAAGAAGAAGCCAAAGAAGAAGATGAGGAAGAATACTGAGAAGAGGAAGACAGAAGAAAAAAAGAGAAGACGAGGTAGATTATGAAGAAGAAGAAGAAGGAGAAGGAGTTGAAAGAGAAGAAGATGAAGAAGTAGAGGAGAAGAAGAAGGAGAAAAAAGAAAAAGAAGTAGAAGAAGAAGAAGAAGAAGAAGAAAAAGAAGAAGAAGAAGAAGATGATGAAGAAAGTAGAAGAAGAAGAAGAAGAAGAAGTAAAAGAATAAGAAGAAAAGAAGAAATAGATGATGATGACAAAAAAGAAGAAGACAAAGAAATAGAAAGACGAAGAAGAGGAAGACAAATAGGGGAAGAAAAGAGGGCGTATAGGAAGAAGAAGAAGAAGAAGGATGAAGATGAAGAGAAGAAGAAGATGAAGAAGAATAAGATGTTGATGATGAAGTAGAAAAGAAGAAGAAGATGAAGAAGCAGAAGAAGGAAGAAGAAGAAGAAGACGAAGAAGAAGAACAAGAAGAAGAAGAAGAAGAAGAAGAAGATGAAGAGGATGAGGAAGAAGAAGAAGAAGAAGTAGAAGACAAAGACGAAGAAAAAGAAGAAGTAGAATAAGAAGAAGAAGATGAAAAAGATGAAGAAGAAGAGGAGAAGGCTACGAAGAAGACGAAGGAGGAGAAAAAGAAGAACTCAATGTAGAAGAAGAAGAACAACAAGATGTAGAAGAAGTTGATGATGAACAAGAAAAAGAAAATAGGAAAAGGAATAATGAGAAGAAGAACAAGAAAAATGAGAAGAAGAAGAAGAAGAAGAGAAAGATGAAGAAGATGAAGAAGAATGTGAGAGTAGAAGAGGAAGAAGATGAAGAAGAAGAAGAAGAAGAAGAAGAAAAAGAAGAAGATGATGATGAAGAAGAAGAAGAAGAAGATTAAGAAGAAGACAAACAAGAAGTAAAAGAAGAAATAATAGTAGTAGTAGTAGTAGAAGAAGAAGAAGAAGAAGAAGAAGAAGAAGAAGTAGACAAAGAAGATGAAAAAAAATGAAATGCAAGAAGATGAAGAACATGACGAAGGAGTTGATGATGAAGAAGAAGAAGAAGGAGAGGGAAGTAGATGAAGAAGAAAATGAAGGAGAATGAGACGAAGAAGAAGAAGGAGATGAGGAAGAGGGAGAAGAAGAAGAAATAAAAGAAGATGAGAAGAAGAAGAAGGAGAATTAGAGGGACCAGAAGAAGAAGAAAAAGAAGAAGAATGGGAAGGAGAAGGAGAAGAAGAAGATGAAGAAGATGACGATGAAATAGAAGATGAAGAAGTAGAAGATGAAGGAGTAGAAGTAAAAGAAGGAGAAGAAGAAGATGATGAAGAAGAAGAAGAAGACATAAATGAATTAGAATAAGTAAAAGACGAAGTAGAACAAGCTGAAGAGAGGAAGAAGAAGAAGAAGAGGAGGAAGAAGAAGAAGAATTAGAGAAGGGGAAGATGAAGAGGAAGAAGAAGAAAAAGAAGAAGAAGACAAAGTCGAAGAAAAAGAAGAAGAAGAAGATAGAAGAAGAAGAAGAAGATGAAAAAGATGATGAAGAACAAGAAGATGAAGGAGAAGTGAAGAAGGAGAAGGAAGAAGAAGAGAAGAAAAAAGAAGTCGAAAGAACAAAAAGGAGACGATGAAGAAGAAGAAGAAGAAGAAGAAGAAGAAGGAGAAGAAGAAGAAGAAAGAGAAGAAGAGAGAGAAGAATAAGAAGTAGAAGAAGAAGAAGAAGAGAAGAAGAAGAAGAAGAAGAAGAAGAAGAATTAGAAGTAGAAAATAGTAAAGAGATGAAGAAGAAGAAGAAGAAGGAGTAGAAGAAGAATTAGTAGAAGAGGAATAAGGAGAAGAAGAAAAAGAAGAAGAAGAAGAAGAAGACAAAGTAGAAGATGATAAAGAAGAAGATAAAGAAGAACAAGAAGATGAAGTACAAGAAGAAGAAGAAGGTGATCAAGAAGAAGGAGAGGAGGATGAGAAGAAGAAGAAGATGATAAAGAAGATGAAGAATAAGAATAAGAAGAAGTAGTAGTAGAAGGAGAAGGAGAAGAAGAAGAAGAAGATAAAGAAGTCGAAAAGTAGTAAAAGAAGAAGAAGAACAAGAGGAGAAGTAGAAGAAGAAGGAGAAGAAAAAGAAGGTGAAGAAGAAGAAGAAGAAGAAAATGATGAAGAAAAAGACGACGAAGAAGAAGAAGACGAAGAAGAGAGGTGAAGGAAAAGGAGAAGCAAAACAAGAAGATGAGAAGAAATAGAAGACAAAGAAGAAGAAGAAGAAGTAGAAGAAGAAGTAGAAGAGGAAGGAGATGAAGAAGAAGAATATGACAAAGAAGAAGAAGAAGGTGATGATCACGATGAAGAATAAGAAGAAGAAGAAGAGAAGAAAACAAAGAAAGAGAAGAAGAAGAAGATGATGATGAAAAAGAAGATTAAATAGAAGATGGACAAGAAAAGTAGAAGAAGAAGAGAAGAAAAGGAGGAGTAGAAGAACATTAGGAAGAAGAAGTAGAAGGAGAATAAGAAGAAGGAGAAGGAGAAGGAGAAGAAGAACAACAACAAGAAGAAGAAGAGGAAGATGGAGAAAAAGAAGAAGAAGAAGGAGGTAGAGAAGAAGAAGAAGAAGATGATGATGATGAAGAAGAAGATAGAGAAGAAGAAGATGAAGAAGAAGAAGAAGGAGAAGAACAAGAAGAAGAAGAGGAAGAAGAAGAAGATGAAGAAGAAGAAGAAGAAGAACAAGAAGAAGAACAAGAAGAAAAAAAAATTGAAGAAGAAGAAGATGTAAAAGATGACAAAGAAGAAGAAGAAGATGATGATGATGATGATGTTGACAAAGAAGAGAAGGAAAAGAAGAAAAAGAATAAGAAGAAGAAGGAGGAGGAGGAGATGAAAGAAGAAGACAAAGAAGAAGAGACAAAGAAGAAGAAGAAAAGTAAAAAGAAGAAGAAGAAGAAGAAGAAGAAGAAGAAGACAAAGAAGAAAAGGTAGAAGAGGAAATAGAAGAAGAAGAATAAGCAGTAAAAGAAGAAGATGAAGAAACTGAAGAAGAAGGAGGGGAAGAAGAAGTGGAAGAAGAGGAAATAAAAAAAGAAGAAGAAGAATATATGAAGAAGAAGAAGAAGAAGAATAAGACGAAGAAAAAGAAGAGGAAGATGAAGAAGAAGAAGAAGATCAATAAGAAGAAGAAGAAGAACAAGTTGAAGAAGAAGAAGAAGTAGAAGTTGAAGAAGAAAAAGAAGATGGTGAAGAAGAAAAAGAAGAAGTAGAAGAAAAGGAAGTTGAAGAAGAAGAAGTAGAAGAAGACGAAGGAGAAGAAGAAGAAGAACATAAAAAAAGTAGCAGTAGTTTAAGAAGAAGAAGAAGAACAAGAAGAAGATGATCAAGAAGAAGAAGACAAAGAACAAGATGTGGATGAAGAATAAGAGGAGGTGGAAGAAGAAGCAGAGGTAGTAGAAGAAGAATGAGAAGCAGAATGAGAAGAAGAAGAAGAAGAAGTAGAAGAAGATAATGATGATGATGAAAGAGAAGAAGAAGATGAAGGAGTAGAAGAAAATGAAGAAAAAGAAGAGGGAGAGGAAGAAGAAGAAGAAGCAGAAGAAGAAGAAGGAGATGATGATGAAGAAGAAAAAAAAGAGGAAGACGAAGAAGAAGAAGAAAAAAGAAAAATAAAAGTTGAAAAAGAGGAAGACAAAGAAGAGGAAGAAGACTAAGATGAAGAAGAAGAAAAAGAAGTAGTTGTAATAATAGAAGAAGAAGAAGAAGAAAGAAGAAGAAGATGAGGAAGAAAAAAAAGAAGAAAGAGAAGAAGTAGAAGAAGAAGAAGAAGAAGAAGAAGATTAAGGAGAAGAAGAAGTAAAAAGAAGAAGAAGAAGAGGAAGAAGAAGAAGAAGAAGAAGAAGAAAATAAGAAGAAGAAGAAGAAGAAGAAGAAAAAGAAAAAGATGATGATGATGAACAAGAAAATGAAGAAAAAGACAATGAAGAAGAAGAAGAAGAGGTGGAAAAAGAATAGGAAGAAGAAGAGGAAGAAGAAGAAGAAGAAGAAGAAGAACAAGGAGAAGAGAAGAAGAAGATGAAGAGGAAGATGAGAAAGAAGAACAAGAAGCCGAAGAAGAATAGAAAGAAGAGGAAGAAGATGAACAAGAAGAAGAATAAGAAGGCAAAGAAAAACAAGAAGAAGTAGAAGAACAAGAAGAGGCAAAGTAGTAGTAGAAGACGAAGAAGAAGAAGAAGACGATGATGAAGAGGATTCAAAGATGAAAAAAAATAAGGAGAAGAAAACGAAGAAGTGGAAGAAGAAGAACAAGAAGGTAAAGAAGACAAAGAAGAGGACAAAGAAAATGAAGTTGATTAAGAGGAAGAGGATGAAGGAGAAGAAGAAGAAGAGAAGAAGAAGAAGAAGAAGTC
>JAIUJO010003774.1:5000-7500 GCA_023846275.1 Vanilla planifolia
TCTTCTTCTTCGTCCTCTTGTTCTTCCTCTTCTTCTTTGCGAACCCCTTCTTGTTCTTCTCCTTGATCTGCGCTTTCCAATTCTTTTTCTTCTTCTTCTTCTTCTCCTCCTTCTTATTCTTCTACTTCCACTTTTTCTTCCTCCTCCTCCTATTCTTTATCTTCTTCTTCTTCTTCTTCATCTTCTTCTTCTTCTTCTTCGTCTTCATCTTCTCATTCTTTTTCTTCTCCTTCTCCTCCTTCTTCTTCTTCTTCTTCTTCTTACTTCTTTTTTCTCTTCTTCTTCGTCGTCTTCTTTCACATCTTCTTTTTCTTTTCTTCTTCTTGTTTTCTACCTCTTCTTCTTCTTCGTCGTCATCATCTTCATCATCATCAACTTCTTCTTCTTCTACTACTTCTTCTTTTTCTACTTCTACTTCTCCATCTTCTTCTTCTCGTTGTTCTTCTCTTCCTTCTCCTTCTTCTTCTTTTATTTCTTCTTCTTCTTCTTCTTCTTCTTCTTCTTCCTTGTCTTCATCTTCTTTTTCTCCTTCTGCTTGCCCTTCCTTTTCTCTTACTTCTCTTTTTTCTTCTTCTTCTTCCTCTTCATCTTCTTCTTCTTCTCCATTATCTTCTTCTCCTACTGCTTCTTCTACTACTCATTAAACATCTTGTTGTTGTTGTCCTTCTTCTTTTTCTTCTTCTTCTTCTTCTTCTTCTTGTAGTTCTTCTTCTAATTCTACTTCTTCTTCTTCTCTTGCTTCTTCTTCTTCTTCTTCTTCTTCTTCTTCTTCTTTTACTCCTCCTCCTCCTCCTCCTCCTCATCCTTTTCTTCCTTCTTCTTCTTCTTCTCCAATTTCTTCTCCTTCTTCTTTTTCTCCTTCTTCTTCTTCTTCTTCTATTCTTTATTTTTTTCTTCTTCATCTTCCACTTCTTCTTCATCTTCTCATTCTTCTTCTGCTCCTTCCTCTTCTCCTTCTCCATCTTCTTCCTTTTCTTCTTCTTCTTCTTCTTCTTCTTCTTCTTCTTCTTCTTCTTCTTCTCAGTTTTCTTGTTTTCCTCCTTCTTCTTCATCGTCATCATCATCATCTTCTTCTTCTTCTTCTCCTCCTCCTCCTCCTCCTCCTCCTCCCCTTCCTTCTTCTTCTTCTTCTTCTTCTTCTTTTTCTTCTTCTTCTTCTTCTTCTTATTTTGCTTCTTCTTCTACTTCATCTTCTTCTTCTTTTTCTTCTTCTTCTTCTTCTTCTTCCTCTACTTCTTTTTCTACTTCTTCTTCTTCTCCTTTTTCATCCTTTTTTTCTTCTTCTTCCTCTTTTTCATCATCATCAACTTCTTCTTCTTCTTCTTCTTCTTCTTATTCTTCTTCTTCTTCTTTTACTTCTTTTTCTTATTGTTCTTCTTGCTCTTCTTTTTCTTCTTCTTCTTCTTCTCCATCTTCATCTTCTTCTTCTTCTTCTCCATCATTTTCTTTGCCTAGAAACTTCTTCTCTTTCTTTTTTTCTTCTTCTTCTTTTTCTTCTTCTAATTCATCTTCCTCTTCTTCTTCTTCTTCTTCTTCTTCTTCTTCTCCTTCTCCTCTTCCTTCATCTTCTTCTTCATTCTCTCCCTCTAATTCTACTTCTTCTTCTTCTTCTTCTCCTTCTTCGTCTTCTTCTTCTCTGTCTACTTCTTCTCCTTCTTCTTCTCCATCTTTTGCTTCCACTTCTTCTTCTTCTTCTACAACATCTTCATTATCTTCTTCTTCTACTTCTTTTTCGTCATCTTCTTCTTCTTCAACTTCATCTTCTTCTTATTCTTATTTTTCTATTTCTTCTTCTTCCTTCTTCTTCTTCTTCTTCTTCTTCTACTTTATCTCCTTCTTCGTCTTCTTTTTCTTCTTCTTCTTCTTCTTTTCCACTTCATCTACTTCTTGTTCTTGTTTTTAGTCTTCTTCTCCTACTTCATTTTCATCATCATCATCTTCTTCTTCTACTATTACTAAATTTTCTTGTTGAACTTTTTTGTATTCTACTTCTTTTTCTTTTTCTTATTATTATTCTTCTTCTTCTTCTCCATCTTCTTGTTCTCCTTGTTTTTCTACTTCTTCTCCTTCTCCTCCTTCTTCTTCTTCATCTTCTTCCCCTACGTCTTCTTCTCCTTCTCCTTCTTCCTCTCCTTTTTCTTGTCTTCCCCCTTCATCTTTTTCTTCAACTTGTTCTTTTTCCTCTTCTCTTCTTTCTTCTTCTTCGTTTTCTTCTTCTTCAACCTTCTACTTCTTCTTTGTCCTTCTCTACTTGTTCTTCTCTATTTTCTTCTTCTCCTTCTCCTTCTTCTTGTTCACCTTCTTTTTCTTCTTCTTATTCTTCAGCATCTTCTTCTTCATCATCATCATCTTCTTCTTCTTCCTATTCTCCTCCTTTTTCTTTTTCACCTTCTTCTTGTTTTTCTCCTTCTTCTTCTACTTCTTCTTCTTCTTCTTCCTCTTCTTCTTCTTCTTCATCTATTTCTTCAACTTCTTCTTCTTCTTCTTCTTCTTATTTATC
>JAIUJO010003774.1:10000-12500 GCA_023846275.1 Vanilla planifolia
CTCCTTCCTCTTCTACTTTGTCCTCTCCTTCATCTTCCACTTCTTCTTCTACTTCTTCCTCTTCTTCTTCTTCTTCTTCTTCTTCTTCTTCTTCTTATTCTTTTTCTTCTTCTTCTTCTTTTTTTCTTCATTCGTCTTCTTCTTCTTGTTCTTCCTCTTCTTCTTCATCTTCTTCTTCTTCTTTCTCTTCTTCTTCTTTGTCTTCTTATTCTTCCTCTTCTTCTTCTTCTCTTCTTCTTCTTCTTCTTCTTCCACTTCTTCTTCCTCTTCTTCCTCTTCGTCTTCTTCTTTTTCGTCCCCTTCTTCCACGTCCTCTTCATCTTCATCTTCTTCTTCGTCTTCTTCTTCTTCGTCTTCTACTTCCTCTTCTTCTCTTCCTCTTCTTCTTCCTGTTCTTCTTCTTCTTCTTCTTCTTCTTCTTCTTCTTTCTTCTTTCTCTTCTTCATCTTCTACTACTTTTTCTTTTCTTCTTTCTTATTATTCTTCTTCTTCTTCTTTCTCTTATTCTTCTTCTTCTTCTTCTTCCTCTTCTTCTTCTTCTTTCTCTTCTTCTTCTTCCTCTTCTTCTTCTTCTTTCTCTTCTTCTTCTTCCTCTTCTTCTTCTTCTTCCTCTTCTACTTCTTCTTCTTCCTCTTCTTCTTCTTCTTCTCCTTCTTCTTCTTCTTCGTCTTCTTCTTCTTCTTCTTCTTCTTACTATTCTACTTCTTCTTCATCATCATCACGATCTTCTTCTTCTTCTTCTTCTTCTTCTTCTTCTTCTTTCTTCTTCGTCTTCTTTATCTTGCATGTCTTCTTCTTTTTTCCTCTTCTTCTTCATCTTTTTCAACTTCTTCTTCTTCTTCTTCTTCTTCTTCTTCCTCTTCTTCGGCTTATTCTTCTTCGTCTTCCTCTTCTTCTTCTTCTTCTTCTTCTTCTTCTTCTTCGTCTCCTTCTTCTTCGACTTCTTCGTCTCCTTCGTCTTTTTCATCTTCTTTGTCTTCTTCTTCTTCTTCATCTTCTTCGTCTTCTTCTTCTTCTTTTTCTTCTTCTTCTTCTTCTTCTTTTTCTTCCTCCACATCTTCTTTTTTCTCTTCTTCTTCATGTTCTTCTACATCTTCTTCTTCTTCTTCTCCTTCTTCTTCTTCTTCTTTGTCTTCTTCTTCTTCTTCTTCTTCTTCTTCTTCTTCTTCTTCTTTCTTCTTCTTTCTTCTTCTTCTTCTTCTACTTCTTCTTCTTTATTCTTCTTCGAATTCCTCTTCTTCTTCTTTCTTCTTCCCCTTCATCTTCTTTATCTTCTTCTACTTCTTCTTCTTCTTCTTCTTCGTCTTCGTCTTCTTCGTCTTCTTCGTCTTCTTCATCTTCTTCTTCTTCTTCGAGTTCTTCTTCTCCTTCTTCATCTTCTTCTTCATCATCTTCTTCTTCTTGGTCTTCTTCGTCTTCTTTGTCTTCTTCGTCTTTTCTTCTTCTTCTTCTTCTTATTCTTATTCTTCTACTTCTTCTTCTTCTTCCTCTTCTTCTTCTTCTTCCTCTTCATCTTCCTTTTCCTCTTCTTCTTCTTCTTCTTCTTTCTTCTTCTTCTTCTTCTTCTTCTTCTTCTTCTTCTACTTCTTCTTCGTCTTCTTCTTCTTCTTCATCTTCTTCTACTACTTCTTCTTCTTCTTCTCCTTCTTCTTCTTCTTCTTCTACTTCTCTTTCTTCTTTCTCTTCTTCTTCTTTCTCTTTGTCTTCTTCCTCTTCTTCTTCCTATTCTTCTTCGTCTTCTTCTTCTTCTCCTTCTTCTTCCCTTCTTTCTTTTTCATCTTCTTCTTCTTCTTCTTCTTCTTCTTTTCTACTTTCTTCTTCTTCTTCTTCTTCCTCTTCTTTTTCTTCTTCTTCTTCTTCCTCTCCTTCTTTCTCTTCTTCTTCTTCCTCTTGTTCTTCTTCCTCTTCTTCTTCTTCCTCTTCTTCTTCTTCTTCTTCTTCCTTTTCTTCTTCTTCGTCTTCTTCTTCTTTGTCCCCTTCTTCTACATCCTCTTCTTCTTCGTCTTCTTCTTATTCGTTTTCTTCTTCTACTTCTTGTTCTTCTTTTTCTTCTTCTTCATCCACTTCTTCTCTTCCTCTTTTTCTTCCTTTCCTTCTTCTTCTTCTTCTTCTTCTTCTCCTTCTCCTTCTTTCTTCTTCTTCTTCTTTTTCTTCTTCTTCTTCTTCTTCTTCTTTCATTTTCTTCTTCTTCTTCTTCTTCTTCTCCTTTCTACTTCTTCTTCTTCTTCTTCTTCTTCTTCTACTTTCTTCCTCTTCTTGTTCATCTTCTTCTTCTTTCTTTCTTCTTCTTCTTCTTCTTCATCTTCTTCTTCGTCTTCTTCGTCTTCTTCTTCTTCTTCATCATCTTCTTCTTCTTCTTCTTTGTCTTCTTCTTCGTCTTCTTCGTCTTCTTCAATTTCTTCCTCTTCTTCGTCTTCTTCCTCTTCTTCGCCTTTTTCTTCATCTTCTTCTTCTTCTTCTTCTTCTTCTTCTTCTTCTTCTTCTTCTTCTTCTTCTTTTT
>JAIUJO010003774.1:20000-22500 GCA_023846275.1 Vanilla planifolia
GAAGAAGAAGAAGAAGATGATGAACAATATAAAGAAGAAAAAGAAGTAGAAGAAGAAGGACAAGAAAAAGAAGAAGAAGAAGAAAAAGAACAAAAAGAAGAAGAATAAGACGAAGAAGAACAAGACGAAGAAGAAGAAGAAGTAGTATGAGTAATAAGAAGAAAAAGAGGATGAACAAGAATAAGAAGAAGAAGGAGAGAACAAGATAAAGGAGTTGAAAAAGAAGGATAAGAAGAGGAAGGAGACAAAGAGGAAGAAGAAGAAGGAGAATAAGAAGAAGAAGAAGAGGAAGAAGAAGAAGAAGAAAAGAAAAAAGAAGAAGAGGAGAAGGAAGAAGAAGAAGAAAAAGTAGTGGAAGAAGAAGAAGAAGAAGAAGTAGCAGTCGCAAAAGAAGAAGAAGAAGAAGAAGAAAATAAGAAGAAGACATAGATGGTGAAAAAGAAGAAGTAAGAGGTAGTGGAAGAAGAGGTACAAAAAGAAGAAGTTGAAGAAGAAGAAGAAGAAAATGAAGAAGAATAAGAACCTTAAAAAAAGAGGAAGAAGAAGTAGAAGAGGAAGAAGAAGAAGAAGAAGAGGAAGAAGTAGATGATGATGATGTTGAAGAAGAAGAATAAGTAGTAGTGGTAGTGGTAATAGTAGTAGTAGAAGAAGAAGAAGAAGAAGAAGGAGAAGAAGAAGAAGAAGAAAAAGTTGAACAAAAAGAAGAAGAAGAAGAAGAAAACAAGAAGAAGTAGTTGTAGTAGAAGAAGAAGAAGATGATGAGGATGATGATGAAGAAGAAGAAGGAATAGGCAAAAGAACTACAAGTAAAAGAAGAAGAAGAAGAAGAAGAGGGACTAGAAGAACAAGACAAAGAAGAGGAGGAGAAGAAGAATAAGAAGAAGAGGAAGAAGAAGAAGAACAAGAAGAAGAAAAAGAATAAGAAGTAGATGAAGGAAAAGTGAAAGAGGTAGTAAAAGAAGAAGAAGAAGAAGATGAAGAAGAAGAAGACGAAGAAGGAGAAGAAGAAGAAGAAGTAGTAAAAGAAGAAGAAGAAGAAAAAGATGGAAAAGAACGAGAAGAAGAAGAAGAAGAAAAAGAAAAAGAAGAAAAAGAAGAAGGAGAAGAAGAACAAGAAGAAGAAGAAGATGATGATGATGATGATGAAGAAGATGAGGAAGAATAAGAAAGAAGAGATTAAGAAGTGCAAGAAGAAGAAAGAGGAGGAGGAGGAGGAGAAGAAGAAGAAGAAGAACAAAAAGAAGAAGTACATGAAGAAGAAGAAGAAGAGCAAGAAAAATTAGTTGAAGATGAAGAAGAAGGGGAAGATAAAAAACATAAAAAAGAACAAGATGTAGAAGAAGGTGTGGAAAAAGAAGAAGTAGAAGAAAAAGAAGAGGAAGAAGAAAAAGAAGTAGAAGAAGAATAAGTAAGAGCAATAAGAAGAAGAAAATGAAGAAGAAGAAGTCGTAGAAAAAGAAGAAGAACAACAACAACAAGCTAAAGTCGAAGAAGTAGAACCTTAAGAAGAAGTAGGAGAAGAAGAAGAAGGAGGAGGAGGAGTATAAGAGGTAGAAGAAAAAGAAGAAGAAGAATAGTAAAAAAAGATAAAGAGGAGAAAGAAGAAGAAGAAGAAGAAGAAGTAGAAAAAGAAGAAGAAGAAGAAGTAGAAGTAAATGTAGAAGAACGAGAAGAGGATGAAGTAGAAGAATAATTAAAAGACGAAGAAGAAGAAGAAGAAGACAAAGAAGAAGAAGGAGAAGAATAAGAAAAGGAAGATGAAGTAGGAGAAGAAGACAGAGAAGAAGTAAACGAAGAAGAAGAAGAAGAAGAAGTAGAAGAAAAAGAAGAAGAAGAAGAAGAGGAAAAAAAGTAGAAGAAGAAGAAGAAGTAGAAGGAAAAGAAGGTGAAGAACAAGAAGGAGAATAAGAACAAGGAAAAGAAGAAAAAGAAGATGGAAAAGTAAAAGAAAAATAAGAAGAAGAAGAAAAAGTTGAAGAAGGAGGAGAAGAAGAAGAAGAAGAAGAATTAGAGGATGAAGAAGATGAAGATGAAGAAGTAAGAGGCCGAAGAAGATGAAGAAGTAAAAGATGAACGAGAATTGGAAGAAGAAGAATAAGAGTAATAGGAAGAAGAAGAAGTGGTAGAAAAAGGAGTCAAAGAAGAAGAAAAAGATGATGATCAATATAAAGCAAAAAAAGAAGCAAAAGAAGGAGAGGAAAAAGAAAAAGTAGAAGAAGTAGAAGAAAAAGAAGAAGAAGAAGGTGAAGAAGAAGAAGAAGAAGAAGAAGGAGAAGAAGAAGTAGAAGAAGGAGAAGTGGAAGAGGAAGAAGAAGAAGAAGAATAATAATAATAAGAAGAATAATAAGGTGGAAAAGAAGAAGAAGAAGAAGAAAAAGAAGAAAAGGAAGAAGAAGAAGGAGAAGAACTAGGAGAGGAAGATGAAGAAAGAGAACAAGAGGAAGAAGAAGAAGAAGAAGAAGAAGAAGAAGTGAAGTTGTAGAAGAAGAAGAAGATCTAG
>JAIUJO010003774.1:27500-30000 GCA_023846275.1 Vanilla planifolia
GTCGGCGAAGAAGAAGAAGAAGAAGAAAAAGAAGAAGATGCAGTAGAAGAAGAAGGAGGTGGAGGAGAACGAGAAGAAGAAGAAAAAGAAGTTGATGATGATGAGCTAGATGAAGAAGAAGATGATGATGATGATGAAGATGATGAAAAAGAAGAAGAAGTAGAAGAAGAAGAATAAAAAGAATAAGAAGAAGAAGAAGAAGAGGAAGAAGAAGAAAGAAGAAGAAGAAGAAGAAGAAGGAGAAGAAGGAGAAAAAGAAGGAGAGGAAGAAGGAGTAGGAGGAGGAGAAGAAGAAGAAGAAGTAGAGGAGGAAGAAGAAGAAGAAGAAGAAGAAGGAAAAGAAAAGGAAGAGGAAGAAGAAGAAGTAGAAAAAGAAGAAGAAGAAGAAAAAAAGTAGAAGCAGATGAAGATGGAGAAGAGGATGAAAAATAAGAATAATTAGAAAATGAAGAAGAAGAAGAAGAAGAAGAAGAAGAAGGAGAAGAACAAGAAGAGGAAGATGAAGAAGGAGAAGAAGAGGGAGAAGAAGAAGTAAACGAAGAAGAAGAATTAGTAGAAGAAAAAGAAGAAGTAAAGTAGAAGAAGGAGTAGAAGAAGAAGGAGAAGGAAAAGAAGATGAAGAAGAAGAAGGAGAAGAAGAACAAGAAAAAGAAGAAGAAAAAGAAGAAGAAGAAGAAGACGAAAAAGAAAAAGAAAAAGAAAAAGATGAAGAAAAAGAAGAAGAATAAGAAAAAGAAGAACAAGAAGAATAAGATGATGAAGAAGATGAACATGAAGAAATAAGAGATAGAAGAAGAAGAAGTAGAAGAAGAAGAAGAAGAAGAAGTAGAAAAAGCAGAAGAAGAAGAAGAAGAAGAAGAAGAAGAGGAAGAAGAAGAAGAAGAAGAAGAAGAAGTGACAGAAAAAAAGATAAAGATGAAGAAAGAGAAGGAGAAGGAGAAGAAGAAGAAGAAGGCGAAGAAGAATGGGACGAAGAAGAAGAAGAAGAAGAAGAAGGCTAAAAAGAAGACGAAGAAGAAGAAAAAGAAGAAGAAAATGAAGAAGAAGAAGAAGAAGAAGGAGAAGAACAAGGAGAGGAAGATGAAGATGGAGAAGAAGAGTAAGAAGAAGAAAAAGAACAATTGGAAGAAGTAGAAGAAGAAGAAGATGATGATGAAGAAGTGAAGTAGAAAAGAAGAACAAGATGAAGAGGAGGAAGAGGAAGAAGAAGGAGAAGGAAAAGAAGGTGAAGAGGAAGAAAAAGAAGTAAAAGAAAAAATAAAAGAAGATAAGAAGAAAAAGAAGAAGAAAAAGAAGTAGAAGAAGAAGAAAAAGAGGAGGAAGAAGAAGAAGTAATAATGGTAGAAGAATAAGAAGAATAAGTAAAAGAAGAAGATGAAGTAAGAGGCAGAAGAAGAAGTAGTAAAAGAACAAGCAGTCGACGACGAAGAAGAAGAAGAAGAAGAAGAAGAAAAAGAAGATGTAGTAGAAGAAGAAGGAGGAGGAGGAGAACGAGAAGAAGAAGAAGAAGATGATGAAGATGATGATGATGAGCTAGATGAAAAAGAAGATGGTGATGATGATGAAGATGATGAAAAAGAAGAAGTAGAAGAAGAAGAAAAAAAAGAATAAGAAGAAGAAGAAGAGGAAGAAGAAGAGAGAAGAAGAAGAAGAGAGAAGAAGAAGAAGGAGAAGAAGGAGAAAGAGAAGGAGAAGAGGAAGAAGAAGTAGGAGGAGGAAAAGAAGAAGGAGAAGAAGTAGAGGAGGAAGAAGAAGAAAACAAAAAGAGGAAGAGGAAGAAGAAGAAGAAGAAGAAGAAAGAAAGAAAAGAAAAGGAAGAGGAAGAAGTAGAAAAAAAAGAAGAAGAAGAACAAAAAAGTAGAAGTAGAAGAAGTTGGAGAAGAAAATGAAAAATAAGAATAATTAGAAGATGAAGAAGAAGAAGAAGAAGAAGAAGAAGAAGAAGGAGAAGAACAAGAAGAGGAAGATGAAGAAGCAGAAGAAGAGGGAGAAGAAGTAAATGAAGAAGAAGAAGAATTAGTAGAAGAAAAAGAAGAAGTAGTAGTAGAAGAAGAAGGAGAAGAAAAGGAAGATGAAGAAGAAGAAGGAGAAGAAGAACAAGAAAACGAAGAAGAAAAAGAAGAAGAAGAAGAAGAAGACGAAAAAGAAAAAGAAAAAGAAAAAGAAGAAGAAGAAGAAGAAAAAATAGAAGATGGAGAAGAAGATGCAGTAGTAGAAGAAGAAGAATAAGAAGAAGAAGAAGAAGAAGAAGAATAAGATTATAAAGAAGATGAAGATGAAGAAATAAGAGACAGAAGAAGAAGAAGAAGTAGAAGAAGAAGAAGAAGAAGAAGAAGAAGAGAAAGTAGAAAAAGCAGAAGAAGAAGAAGAAGAAGAAGAAGAAGAAGAAAAGAAGAAAAAGCAGAAAAAGCAGAAGAAGAAGAAGAAGAAGAAGAAGAAAAAGAGGAAGAAGTGACAGAAAAAAAGATAAAGATGAAGAAGAAGAAGAAGAAGAAGATGA
>JAIUJO010003774.1:37500-42500 GCA_023846275.1 Vanilla planifolia
AAGAAGTCAAAGAAGAGGAATAAAAGTAGGAAGAAGTAGAATAAGAAGAAGAAGATGAAGAAGAAGAAGAAGACGAAGATGAAGAAGAAGATGAGGAAGAAGAAAAAGAAGAAGAAGAAGAACAAGAACAACAAGAAGAAAAAGAATAAGTTGAAGACGAAGAAAAAGGCAAACAAGTAGAAAAAGTAGTAGTAGAAGAAGAAGAAGAAGAAGAAAATGATGATGATGAAAAAGAAGACGAATAAGAAGATGAAAAATTGGAAGAAGAAGAAGAGGATGAGGAAGAAGAAGAAGAAGAAGAAGAAGTAGAAGAAGAAGAAGAGACAGAAGAAGGATGAGGAGAATAAGATGTTTAAGAAGAATAAGAAAAAGAAGAAAAAAAGGAAGAAGTTGTAGTAGTAGAAGAAGGAGAAGAAGAAGAAGATGAAGAAGAAGTAGTAGAAGAAAAAGAAGAAGGAGAAGAAGAGGTAGAAGAAGAGGAAGAAAAAGAAGAAGAAGAAGAAGAAGAGAAGAAAAAGAAGAATAATAAGAAGAAGAAGAAGACGGAGAAGAAGTGGAAGAAGAAGAAGGACAAGAAGAAGCAGGAGAAGAATGAGAAGTAGAAGAAGAAGGAGGAGGAGGAGAAGAAGAAGAAGAAGAGGAAGAAGAAAAAGGCAAAGAAGAACAAGAGCAAGAAGAGGAGGGAAAAGAAGATAAATAAGAAAAAGATAACAGAGAAGGAGAAGAAGAAGAAGAAGAAGAAGAAGAAGAAGAAGAGAAAGAAGGAGAATAGGGCAAAGAAGAAGAAGTTGCAGTAGTAGTAGTAGTAGTAGAAGAAGAAGAAAAAGAAGAAGATGAAGAAGAAGAAGAAGATGTAAGAGCAATAAGAAGAAGAAAACAAAGAAGGAGAAGGAGAAGAAGAAGAAGATAATGTTGATGATGATGTAGGAGAAGAAGAGGAATGTTTTGAAGAAGAAAGAGAAGAAGAACAATAATAAGAAGGAGAATAAGAAGAAGAAGAAGAAGAAGAAGAAGTGAAAAAAGAAGAAAAAAAAGAATAAGAAGAGGATCATGATGAAGACGAAAAAAAAGAAGAAGACAAATAATAACTTGTTGATAGAAGAAGAAGAAGAAGAAGAAGAAGAAGGAGAAGAAGATGAAGAGTAGAAAGAAGAAGAAGAAGAGTAAGATGAAGAAGAAATTGAAGAAGAAAAAGAAGCTAAAAAATAAGAGGAAGAAGAAGGAGAAGCAGAAGAAGTAGAAGAAGAAGATGATGATGATGATGAAGAAGAAGAATAAGTAGTAGTAGTAGTAGTAGTAGAAGAAGAAGAAGAAGAAGAAGAGGAAGAAGAAGAAGAAGAAGTGATGTAGAAGAAGAAGAAGAAGTGAAGGAAGTTGAGGTAGGAAAAGAAGGAGGAGAGGAAGAAGGATAAGTAGAAGGAGAAGAAGAGGAAGAAGAAGAAAAAGAAGAACGAGATGAAGAAGAAATAGTAGTAGAAAAAGATCAAGAAGAAGGAGGAGGAGGAGAAGAAGAATAAGAATAATAAGAAGAAGATGAAGAAGAAGAAGAAGAAGAAGAAGAAAAATTAGTAGTAGAAGAAGAAAACAAATAAGTAGAAGAACAATCTAAAGTGGAAGAAGCAGAAGAAGAAGAAGAAGAAGAAGAAGAAGTGAAGAAGAAGAAGGTGGAGAAGAAGACAAAAAAAAGAAGACAATGATGATGAAGAAGAAGTAGTAGTAGTAAGAGGAGAAGAAGAAGAAGACAAAGAAATAGCAGAAGATGAGGAAGAGGAAAAGGGAGAAGAAAAAGAAGAAGATGAAGAGGGAGAACAAGAAGAAAAAAAACGAAAATGATGAAGAAAAAGAGAAAGAAGTAGAATAAAAAGAAGAAGAAGAAGAAGAAGAAGAAAAAGAAGAAGAATGAGATGAATAAAATAGAAGAAGAAGAGAAGAAGAAGAAGAAGAAGAAGAAGAAGAAGAAGAAGAAGAAGGAGAAGAAGAAGAAGAAGAAGAAGGGGAAGAAAGAAGAAGAAGAAGATGGGGGAGAAGAAGATGGAGAAGAAGAAGAAAGAGAAGAAGGAGAAGTAGAAGAAGAAGAAGAAGAAAAATAAGAAGTAGAAGAGGGAGGAAGAGAAGAAGAAGATGAAAAAGAACAAAAAGATGATCAAGAAGAAGAAGATAAAGAAGAAGAAGAAGAAGAAGAACAAGAAGAAGCAGAAAAACTAAAAGAGAAGAAGAAGATGAAGAACAAAAGGAAGAAGAAGAAGAAGATAAAGATGAAGAAGTGGAAAAAGAAGAAGAAGAAGAAGAAGAAGAAGAAGAAGAACAACAACAACAACAAGAAAATTAAGAAGAAGAGGAAGAAGAAGGGGATGAATAAGAAGAAGAAGAAGTAAGAAAAGAAAGAGGAATAAGAAGAAAACAAAGAAGATGGATAAGAAGGAGTAGGAGAATAAGAATAAATATAAGAAGAAGAAGAAGAAAAATAAAAAATAGAACAAGAAGGAGAAGAGGAAGATAACGAAGGAAAAGAAGAAGAAAAGGAAGAATTGGAAGAAGAAGAAGAATAAGAAGTAGAAGAACAAGATGTTGAGAAGAAGAAGAAGAAGATTATAAAGAAGAAGAAGAAGAAGAAGAAAAAGAAGGAGAAGAAGATGAAAGAAGAAGAAATTGGACAAGAAGAAGAAGAAAAAATGAAGTAGTTGTAGTAGTATTGCAAGAAGAAGTAGAAGAAGTGTAAGAAGAAGAAGAAATTGAAGAAGAAAAAGAAGCTAAAAAATAAGAGGAAGAAGAAGGAGAAGCAGAAGAAGTAGAAGAAGAAGTAGAAGATGAAGAAGAAGATGATGATGATGATGACATTGATGATGATGAGATGATGATGATGAAGAATAAGTAGTAGTAGTAGTAGTAGTAGAAGAAGAAGAAGAAGAAGAAGAAGAAGTGATGAAGAAGAAGAAAAAGAAGTGGAGGAAGATGAGGTAGGAAAAGGAGGAGAGGAAGAAGGGTAAGTAAAAGGAGAAAAAGAAGGAGAAGAAGAAGAAGAACAAGAAGAGGAAGAAAAAGTAGTAGAAAAAGATCAAGAAGAAGGAGGAGGAGAAGAAGAATAAGAATAAGAAGAAGAAGAAGAAGAAGAAGAAGAAGAAGAAAAATTAGTAGTAGAAGAAGAAAACGAATAAGTAGAAGAACAATCTAAAGTGAAAAAGGTAGAAGAAGAATAAGAAGAATAAGAAGAAGAAGAAGAAGAAAAAGTGAAGAAGAAGAAGGTGGAGAAGAAGACGAAAAATAAGAAGACGATGATGATGAAGTAGTAGTAGTAAGATGAGAAGAAGATGAAGACAAAGAAATAGAAGAAGATGAGGAAGAGGAAAAAAGAGAAGAAAAAGAAGAAGATGAAGAGGAAGAAAAAGAACAAAAAAACGAAAATGATGAAGAAAAAGAGAAAGAAGTAGAATAAAAAGAAGAAGAAGAAGAAGAAGAAGAAGAAGAAGAAGAAGAAGAAGAAAAAGAAGAAGAATGAGATGAAGAAAATATAAGAAGAAGAGAAGAAGAAGAAGAAGAAGAAGAAGAAGAACAAGAAGAAGAAGAAGTAGAAGAAGAAGAAGAAGAAGAAGAAGAAGGGGAAGAAAGAAGAAGAAGAATATGGAGGAGAAGAAGATGGAGAAGAAGAAAGAGAAGAAGGAGAAGTAGAAGAAGGAGAAGAAGAAAAATAAGAAGAAGAAGAAGAAGAGGGAGGAAGAGAAGAAGAAGAAGAAGAAGATAAAGAAGAGGAAAAAGATGATCAAGAAGAAGAAGATAAAGAAGAAGAAAAAGGAGTATAAGAGAAGAAGAAGAAGCAAAAAAAACTAAAAGAGAAGAAGAAGAAGCAGAAGAAGAAGATGAAGAACAAAAAAAAGAAGAAGAAGATAAAGATGAACAAGTGGAAGAAGAAGAAAAAGAAGAAGAAGAGGAGGAAGAAGAAGAAGAAGAAGAAGAACAACAACAACAACAAGAAGAAAATTAAGAAGAAGAGGAAGAAGAAGGGGATTAATAAGAAGAAGAAGAAGTAAGAAGAAAACAAAGAAGATGGATAAGAAGAAGAAGAAGGAGTAGGAGAGTAAGAATAAATATAAGAAGAAGAAGAAGTAGAAGAAGAAGAATAAGAAAAATAAGAAATAGAAGAAGAAGGAGAAGAGGAAGAAGAAGAGGAAGATAACGAAGGAAAAGAAGAGGAAAAGAAAGAAGTGGAAGAAGAAGAATAATAAGAAGTAGAAGAAAAAGATGTTGAAGAAGAAGAAGAAGAAGATTATATAGAAGAAGAAGAAGAAGAAGAAAAAAAGAAGGAGAAGAAGATGAAGAAGAAGAAATTGGAGAAGTAGAAGAAGAAGAAAATGAAGTAGTCATAGTAGTATTACAAGAAGTAGACAAAGGAGAAGAAGATGAAGAAGATCAAGAAGATCAAGAAGAGGAGGAAGAAAAAGAAACAGAAGAAGAAGCTGACGAAGAAGAAGAAGAAGAAAAAGATGATCAAGAATAAGAAGATATAAAAGAAGAAGAAGAAGAAGAAGTATAAGAGAAGAAGAAGAAGCAGAAGAAGAATATGAAGAAGAAAAAGAAGAAGAAGAAGAAGAAGAAGAAGAGGAAGAAGATAAAGAAGAAGAAGTGGAAGAAGAAGAAGAAGAAGAGGAAGAAGATGAAGAAGAACAACAGCAACAAAAAGAAGAAAATTTAGAAAAAGAGGAAGAAGAAGGGAATGAAGAAGAAGAAGAAAAAGAAGAAAATGATGATTATGATGAAGAAGGAGAAGAAAATGAAGAAGAAGAGGGAGAAGAAGAAAAAGAAGACAAAGAAGAAGAAGAAGAAGAAGAAGAAGAAAAAGTAGTAGAAGAAGTAAAAGGTGAAGAAGAAGGAAAGGAAGAAGAAGAAGAAGAAAAAGAAGAAGAAGTAGGAGAAGAAGAAAAAAAGAACAAAAAGTAGTAGAAGAATAAGAAGAAGAAAAAGAAGAATTAAGATGAAGAAAAAGAAGTAGAGGTAGAAGAAGAAGA
>JAIUJO010003774.1:47500-76185 GCA_023846275.1 Vanilla planifolia
AAGTCGAAGAAGAAGAAGAAGAAGAAGAAGAAGAAGAAGAAGAAAAAGAAGAAGAAAAAGAAGAAATAAGAGAAGAAAAAGATGGGTAAGAAGAGGAAGGAGAAGAAGAAGAAGAAGAAGAAGAAAAAGAGGAAAAATGGGGAGGAGGAGGAGGAGGGGGAGAAGAAGAAGAAGAAAAACAAGAAGTGGGAAGAGTATATGAAGGTGAAGAAGAAAAAGAAGTAGAAGAAGAAAAAGGAGGAGGAGAAGAACAAGAAGAAGAAGAAGAAGAAGAAGTAGAAGAAGGAGAGGAAGAAGAAGATGAAGAAAAAGAGTAAGAAGAAGAAGGTGAAGAAGAAGAAGAAAAAGAAGAGAAGAAGAAGAAGGTCAAGAAGTTGAAGAAAAAGAAGGAGAAGAAGAAGTAGGAGGAAAAAGAAGGTGAAGTTGTAGAAAAAGTAGTTGAAGAAGATAGAGTAGGACAAGAAGAAGAAGAAAACGAAAAAGAAGAAGATGATGAAGAAGAAGAAGAAGATGAAGAAGAAGAAGAAGAAGAAGAAGAGGAAGAAGAAGATGAAGATGTAGAAGTAGTAGAAGAAGAAAATGAAGAAGAAGAAGAAGAAGAAGAAGAAGTAGAAGAAGAAGAAGAAGAGGATGAAGTGGAAGAAGAAGAAGAAGACAAGGAAGAAGAGGAATAGTAATGATAATAATAATAATAAGAAGAAGAAGAGGAAGAAGAGGAATAATAATAATAATAATAATAATAATAATAAGAAGAAGAAGAAGAAGTAGATGAAGAAAAAGAGGAAGCAGAAAATGAAGATGAAGAGGAAGAAAAAGAAGAAGAAGAAGAAGAAGAAGAAGAAGAATAAGTTTAAGATGAGGAATACTTGAAAGAAGTAGAACAAGTAGAAGAAGAAGAAGAAGAAGATGAAGAAGACGAAGAAAAAGAGGAGGAAGAAGATGAAGAAGAATAAGCAGAAAAATAAAAGGTAAGAGAAGAAGAAGAAGGTGAAGAAGATGAAGGAAAAGAAGAAGAAGAAGAGGAAGAAGAGAAAAAGAAGAAGAAGAAGAAGTAGAAGAAGTAGGAGAAGAAGAAGAAGGAGAAGAAGAAGAAGGAGAAGAAAAAGGAGAAGAAGAAGAAGAACAAGAAGAAGAAAAAGAAAAAGAATAAGAAGAAGAAGAAAAAAAGGAAGATTAAGTTGAAGCACTAGATGATGTGGGAGAAGAAGAAGAAGAGGAGGAGGAGGAAGAAGAAGAAGAAGATGAAGTCGATGGAGAAGAAGAGGAAGAAGGAGAAGCAGAAGAAGAAGAACTGGAAGAAGAAGAAGCAGAAGAAGAATTAAGATAAGAAGAAGATGGTGAAAAAAAAGAAAGAGAAGAAGTAGATGAAGAAGAAGAAGAAGAAGAAGATGAAGAAGAAGAAGCAGGAGAAGGAGAAGGAGGGGGCGAAGTTGAAGTGATTCGTGCTAAAGAAAACCCACAAGACGGGGGGGGTGAATTGTGTATTTAAATTCTTATAATTTCTGAAATTAAATTTAAAAGACTTTAAGCAAAAGTAAAGAACATTGAACACACAAATTTTCAAGTGGTTCGACTCAAAACCGAGTCTACATCCACCCCCAACCGGTGTTGGGAAAAATCCACTAAATTCTCCGATTACAAGTGAGGTTTTTCTTACGGTTCACCTCGAACCTACTTGGGATTTTTATTATGGCTAATCCCAAACCTACTTGAGTTTTTACCGGGCTCAACTCAAACCCGGGGCTTTAGCACAAACGCCGGGACGCCCTTGCCCCAAAACAAAAATACGAAAAATTGGCAAATGACTTAAGAAAAATTGGAGAAAAGAGGAGGCACACACAATCGTCGAATTAGAGGGATAGAGATTTGGAAATGATTAAAAAACCTCTAATTCTACTAGCTTTCTTGCCGCTTTGCTTCTAGAGCTCGAATGCGCCGATTTTGATGATGGCAAGACATAAATGTAAAAGAATAATACAATTCATAGGGATAAAAATGTGCTCCCCCTATCTTGATAAGTGTATTAAAATACAATTCATAGGGATAAAAATGTGCTCCCCCTATCTTGATGCTCCCCCTCACTTCTAACTATTCTCCCCCTTTGACACCATCAAAAGGAAATACACCCTAAACAATGTGTAATATTCTTAATTGTGCCCTCAATATTTGAAATTGCTCCGAAGGTAAGGGTTTGGTAAAAATATCAGCCAATTCAAGTTTAGTGGAGACATATTCCAATTCTACTAATCCTTTAGCTACTTGGTCTCTAATAAAATGATATCTAACATCTATGTGCTTAGTCCTAGAGTGATGAACTTGATTTTTAGCTAAGGCTAATGCACTTGTGTTATCAATTCTAATAGGTATATGTGTGACTTCTAAACCATAGTCTTGCAGTTGTTGTCTTAACCATAGTACTTGAGTAACACAACTACCAGCTGCAACATATTCTGCTTCGGTTGTTGATAGGGCTATACAATTTTGTTTTTTACTTGACCATGAAACAAGACAGTGTCCTAAAAATTGACATGTTCCTGATGTGCTCTTTCTATCCACTCTAGATCCCCCAAAATCTGAGTCTATATAGCCAACTAGCTCACAAGAGAGTTCATTTCTAGGATACCATAATCCTAGTGTCATGGTTCCCTTCAAATATTTGAAAATCGCTTTAACACCTTTCAAATGACTTTCCTTTGGATTTGCTTGGAACCTAGCACATAATCCAACACTAAATAAAATGTCAGGTCTACTCGCAGTAAGGTATAATAAAGATCCTATAAGTCCTCTATAGAATTTTTGATCTATTGCTTTCCCTTGTTCTTCTAGATCTAAGTGAATGGATTGATTCATGGGAATTTTTCTAGTTTTCATATTCTCATATCCATATTTTTTAAATAATTCTTTTACGTATTTTGTTTGAGAAATGAATATACCATCCTTTAGTTGTTTTATTTGTAACCCTAAGAAGAAATTTAGTTCACCCATCATGCTCATTTCAAATTCCTTAGTCATGAGATCTCCAAATTCTTTACACATTTCTTCTTTTGTACAACCAAAAATAATATCATCAACATAAATTTGAACAATTAATAAATCATCTCCTAATGACTTTAGAAATAATGTAGTATCCGATTTACCTTTTCTAAAGCCACTATCTACTAGATAGTTACTCAACCTATGATACCATGCACGTGGAGCTTGCTTAAGGCCATAAAGAGCTTTCTTAAGCTTATAAACATAATCACCTTGTGCATGATTCTCAAAACCTGGGGGTTGTTCTACAAACACATCTTCTTCTATTATTCCATTCAAGAAAGCACTTTTTACATCCATTTGAAACAACCTAAAATTCTTATAACATGAATATGCTAGAAGTAATCTAATTGCTTCTAACCTAGCTACGGGTGCAAATGAATCCTCAAAATCAATACCTTCTATTTGACTATATCCCTTAGCAACAAGTCTAGCCTTATTTCTAATTATTACACCATTTTCATCTAATTTATTTTTATAGACCCATCTAGTACCAATTACTTGTTGATCACTAGGTCTTGATACTAATTCCCAAACTTGATTTCTTTCAAATTGGTCTAACTCTTCATTCATGGCTTGAACCCAATAATCATCTGCAAGGGCTTCTTCTATAGAATTGGGTTCAGAAAATGACACAAAGGCGCTATGATCTATATCTCTAATTGAAGCTCTAGTCTTCACTCCTTGATTCACATCTCCTATAATCAAATCCTTTGGATGTGAGGTTGCAAATTTCCATCCTTTAGATAGATTATTTTCCTTTTCATTTTCCTTTTCCATTTCTAGATTTTCTATTTTTTCTTCATTTAAATCTAGATTTTTTACTAATTCTATTTCGTCTTCTAAATGCTTTTCACTAACTAGTTGAATTGTCTCATCAAACACAACATGCATTGTTTCCTCTATTTTATGTGATTCTTGATTGAAAACTCTATATGCTTTCCTAATTGATGAGTACCCTAAAAAGATTCCAACACTTGCCTTTTCATCAAACTTTCCTAAATTTAATCTCTCATTTTTAAGAATAGTACACTTACAACCAAACACATGAAAATAACTTAGATTTGGTTTCTTCTTCCTTAGCAATTCAAAAGGAGTTTTCTTCAACTTTGGTCTCAAATTAACCCTATTTATAATGTAACATGCCGTGCTAATAGCTTCGGCCCAAAAATATTTGGGTGAATTGTATTCGGCTAACATTGTTCTACCCATCTCAACTAGTGTTCTATTCTTTCTTTCTACAATACCATTTTGTTGTGGTGTATATGGGCATGTGAATTGATGTTTGATTCCTTTCTCTTTACAAAACTCACTAAAATATTCATTCTTAAATTCACTCCCATTATCACTTTGTATACAAATTAATTTTAAACTATGTTGTCTTTCTAACTCTCTAATCAAATCTTCAAAGTTCTCAAAAGCTTCATTCTTATGTCTAAGGAAAAATACCCAAGTATATCTAGAAAAATCATCAACTATAACAAATCCGTATTGTTTTCCTCCTAAACTTAAAGGTTGTATTGGACCAAAAAGATCTAAGTAAATCTTTTCTAAAGGTCTACTAGTTGTTAATTCATTTTGAGATTTGAAAGAGGATTTAACTTGTTTTCCCTTTTGGCAAGATTCACAAAACTCCCAATTTGACTTACTTGGTTTTGGAAGGCCTCTAACTATATCTAATTTTGAAATCTTTTTCAAGGTGGAGTATCCTACATGACCTAATCTTCTATGTCATAATGAATTCTCATTAGATTGGGTCACTAGACATTCCAAACCACTAGCTTCTAATTGTTCAAAACTAACTACATATGTATCACATTTTCTTTTGCCTATAAGTAGTTCAACATTATTTTTCATAATTTTGCAAGCTTTTGTATTAAAAACAACATCAAATCCATTATCACAAAGTTGACTAATACTAATTAAATTAAATTCTAAGCCTTCTACTAAAAATACATTTGAAAGGGTAAAGTTTGTCGTACCTACATCTCCAATTCCAATGATTCTTTTCTTTGTGTTGTCTCCTAGGGTCACCTTCCTATTTGGGCCCGATCTCAAAGATTTGAATTTACTTTTGTCTCCAGTCATGTGTCTTGAACATCCACTATCCAATACCCAAGATGTGGATTTTGATTTTCTTCTTGGTTTTAACTATATAAGGTGTAAAATCTAAATTAGAAACATTCCACTAATTAAAATCATCAATTTAAGGTTTTTGAATATCCTAAACCTATCCTAAAATGTCTCCAAATATTTTGGAGACCTTTTCTTCTAAGTTTTATTCTTAGGAACCCAAGAAAGCTTGGGTTGAACACTAGATGGAACTTGCATGTTCTCTTTTTTAACAATCCATCTAACATTTTGTTTTTGTACATACATATTTCTTCTAAAAAAACAATCTTTCATAGTATGTCCAAGTTTGCAACAATAAAAGCAAACAATGTTTGATGGCCTAGGCATGCTCAAATATCTAGGTCTTTTGTAATTGAAAGCATGTGAATGATAACAAGCATTTGATACATGTATATTTCTATTATCTATAGCATGCTCAAAAGATTGTATTTTTTCTTTTAAGATTGAAATATCATGCTTCAAAGAGGTATTTTCAATAATAAGAGATGCCTTTTCATCACATATAAGTTGATTTTCTAATCTTTTCTTTTCATCTTCTTTCATGACAAAATCAAGCAATTCAATCTTTTCTTTGTAACTCCTTTTTAATTTTTTATGTGCACTCATTAAGGAAGTTAAGGCATTCATAATTTCAATATAATTATTTTCAAGAATATCTCTTGTCCAGGAGCTTACCTCATTTTCTTCTTCTTCTTCACTTGAAGATGTTGAAGATGCTTCATTTGCCATAAAACAAATCATTCCTTCTTCTCATTTACTTGAGCTTGAAATGTCTGAATCTTCGGAGGCACTCCATGTAGCTTGAAATGCTTTCTTTTTCTTCAAGCTCTTCTTCTTCTTCTTCTTTTCTTCCTCCTTCACATGCTTGTTTTTGAGTTTTGGGCATTCCGGTTTTATATGACCGGTTTGACCACACTCAAAGCAAGTTGGTGGCCTCTTCCTCTCTTTATTGTTTTTCTTCTTCCATTTCCTATTAAGAAAGTTCTTTGCCAAATTTTTTGCTAAACCATTAATATGGAAACTTACCTCATCTTCCAAATCCGTGGAAGAAGTAGAAGTGGAGTCTGAATCATATTTAGTGGCTTTAAGGACCATAGGTTCTTCCTTCTTCCTTTCATGCTTTAACTTGCTTGTAGAAGTCTCTTCCGTTAGTCTCCTTGAAATTTCTATTTCGGCAGTAAGAAGTTCCCCAAGGAGTTCATCCAATGAAAGTTTGCTAAGATCCTTAGCGGCTTTAATAGCGGTTGCAAGTGGATCAAATTCCTTTGGAAGGATTCTCAAAATTTTCCTCACAAGGTCACCATTTGAGAATGTCCTCCCAAGGTTTGCCAATCCATTTGTAATATCATTAAATCTCAAAAACATACTCTTAATACTTTCACTAGGATTCATTCTAAAAAGTTCATAGTCATGCGTGAGGATGTTGATTTTAGTCTCTTTCACTTGTGAGGTACCCTCATAAGTTATTTCGAGTTTCTTCCATACCTCAAAAGCCGTATGCAAATTCATGATTTGTGTAAACTCACTAGGAAAAATTCCACAATGAAGGTAGTTCAATGCCCTAGCATTTAATTGAGCCAATCTCTTGTGCTCAACGTTAAGTTCACTAAAGGGCTTGACCTCATCAGTAGAAGAATCTCTAGGAAGTTCACAAGGCTTCGTCATGACTTCCCATAATTTCAAATCAATAGATTGAATGAAAATTCTAAAGCGATTTTTCCAATATAAGTAGAATTCTCCTTTGAATAATGGAGGCCGATTTGAGGAAAAACCTTCACATAAGGTTGCACACATTTCGATCAAAGAGGAAGCCATACTAAATCACAAACACACAAAAAAAATTGTGAGAAAGCCTTCACTTAGCACAAGAGGATCTCCCACGTGATGTTACTCACGTAATTTGGGGTTCCTTTCTCTGATACCAATTGAAGTGATTCGTGCTAAAGAAAACCCCCAAGAGGGGGGGGGGTGAATTGTGTATTTAAATTCTTATAATTTCCGAAATTAAATTTAAAAGACTTTAAGCAAAAGTAAAGAACATTGAACACACAAATTTTCAAGTGGTTCGACTCAAAACCGAGTCTACGTCCACCCCCAACCGGTGTTGGGAAAAATCCACTAAATTCTCCGATTACAAGTGAGGTTTTTCTTACGGTTCACCTCGAACCTACTTGGGATTTTTATTATGGCTAATCCCAAACCTACTTGAGTTTTTACCGGGCTCAACTCAAACCCGGGGCTTTAGCACAAATGCCGGGACGCCCTTGCCCCAAAACAAAAATAAGAAAAATTGGCAAATGACTTAAGAAAAATTGGAGAAAAGAGGAGGCACACACAATCGTCGAATTAGAGGGATAGAGATTTGGAAATGATTAAAAAACCTCTAATTCTACCAGCTTTCTTGCCGCTTTGCTTCTAGAGCTCGAATGCGCCGATTTTGCTCGGATGCTTGTGTTTGAGATCTGAAAATCTTTTGAAACAATTTAGCAAAGGTTAAAACTAAAAAATACATAATTTTTCTATATTTATAGAGCTCAGATTTGAGCTCTAAAAACACCCCCAACGGCTCCAAAAATTAATAAGCCGTTTGGACAACGGACGGAAAGCAGCCACCGTCCGATCCGGGCCCAAAAACGAACGGCGCAGATTGTTTACGCATTTTACCGTTCGGGCTTAATCCAAAGCGTTGGATCCAGGCGGACTTGATCTGAGCCATTAGATCCCGCGCGCTGAACGAACGACGTTGATTGACCTCGCGAAACATCCGTTCGAATTTACTCTCGCCCGTTGGATCTGGGCGGGCTTGCTCTGCGCCTTTGGATCCGGCCGAAGTTATAAGGTGGGATTTTTTAGTCCCACACTGCAGAAGCGAATTCAGCGCACCTCTTTATAAGGAATTTTCGCCGTTTAACTTTCGAGCCACTTTGGGGCCGGCTCCCCCCTTCCTTGACCGGGATTTCATCACCTGGTTCGGGTTGACTTAGCCAAGCATTTGTTCATTGACTGTTGACCGCGCTGCAGTTTGACCTAGCCGAGCTCCTTTGGGCGGTCTTGGCTTAGCCAGGCACTGTTCATTTGACTGTTGACCAGCTCTAGCCGAGCTCCTCTCGGCGTGCTTTGGGTCCAGGCTAGGTTTAGCCTTTTCGGGTCAACCAAATTTTTATTTTTTAAATTAAATTTTTAATTTCTAAAAGACCTGGACGGGCTGTTTTGGCGTCGGGTCGACCCGCCCATTGCTACAGTACATTTTCCCGAGACTTCGGCTGTTTTAGGGTATTTTTGACGAATTTTTTAGCCAAAAATTTGACTATAAGTGTATAAAAATAATTTTGTATTCTTATAGTATTATAAGTTAATTAAGTGGCTATGAAAAGAAATTCGTAGAAAACGATTCCAAAATAATATTAAAAAATCAAATACCCATGTCTATACATTTTGTCAAATATGCTTGGCCCAAAAATCAAAATTCAGTATTAAATAATTTTATAATATTTTTAAATGTTAATACTACTAGTGTGCCTCATAATCTCAAAGTTTGGACATGTCAAATTCAAGAAAAATAAAAAGAAATTCAATTATAAAAAATCTTGCGCATGTCTCAAAATTCCTTGAAGTATGCCATGACCTCAAGGCCCTTAGAGACCATTATTTTAGACATCTAAAATACATGGCTTGATTTAATTAATTATTAACAATTTTACTTAAAATCAAGCCCAAATAAAATATACACATTTATGCTTGACTCATCAAACACAAGTGTGTAACAATCTCCCCCTTTTGATGATGGCAAGACATAAATGTAAAAGAATAATACAATTCATAGGGATAAAAATGTGCTCCCCCTATCTTGATAAGTGTATTAAAATACAATTCATAGGGATAAAAATGTGCTCCCCCTATCTTGATGCTCCCCCTCACTTCTAACTATTCTCCCCCTTTGACACCATCAAAAGGAAATACACCCTAAACAATGTGTAATATTCTTAATTGTGCCCTCAATATTTGAAATTGCTCCGAAGGTAAGGGTTTGGTAAAAATATCAGCCAATTCAAGTTTAGTGGAGACATATTCCAATTCTACTAATCCTTTAGCTACTTGGTCTCTAATAAAATGATATCTAACATCTATGTGCTTAGTCCTAGAGTGATGAACTTGATTTTTAGCTAAGGCTAATGCACTTGTGTTATCAATTCTAATAGGTATATGTGTGACTTCTAAACCATAGTCTTGCAGTTGTTGTCTTAACCATAGTACTTGAGTAACACAACTACCAGCTGCAACATATTCTGCTTCGGTTGTTGATAGGGCTATACAATTTTGTTTTTTACTTGACCATGAAACAAGACAGTGTCCTAAAAATTGACATGTTCCTGATGTGCTCTTTCTATCCACTCTAGATCCCCCAAAATCTGAGTCTGTATAGCCAACTAGCTCACAAGAGAGTTCATTTCTAGGATACCATAATCCTAGTGTCATGGTTCCCTTCAAATATTTGAAAATCGCTTTAACACCTTTCAAATGACTTTCCTTTGGATTTGCTTGGAACCTAGCACATAATCCAACACTAAATAAAATGTCAGGTCTACTCGCAGTAAGGTATAATAAAGATCCTATAAGTCCTCTATAGAATTTTTGATCTATTGCTTTCCCTTGTTCTTCTAGATCTAAGTGAATGGATTGATTCATGGGAATTTTTCTAGTTTTCATATTCTCATATCCATATTTTTTAAATAATTCTTTTACGTATTTTGTTTGAGAAATGAATATACCATCCTTTAGTTGTTTTATTTGTAACCCTAAGAAGAAATTTAGTTCACCCATCATGCTCATTTCAAATTCCTTAGTCATGAGATCTCCAAATTCTTTACACATTTCTTCTTTTGTACAACCAAAATAATATCATCAACATAAATTTGAACAATTAATAAATCATCTCCTAATGACTTTAGAAATAATGTAGTATCCGATTTACCTTTTCTAAAGCCACTATCTACTAGATAGTTACTCAACCTATGATACCATGCACGTGGAGCTTGCTTAAGGCCATAAAGAGCTTTCTTAAGCTTATAAACATAATCACCTTGTGCATGATTCTCAAAACCTGGGGGTTGTTCTACAAACACATCTTCTTCTATTATTCCATTCAAGAAAGCACTTTTTACATCCATTTGAAACAACCTAAAATTCTTATAACATGAATATGCTAGAAGTAATCTAATTGCTTCTAACCTAGCTACGGGTGCAAATGAATCCTCAAAATCAATACCTTTCTATTTGACTATATCCCTTAGCAACAAGTCTAGCCTTATTTCTAATTATTACACCATTTTCATCTAATTTATTTTTATAGACCCATCTAGTACCAATTACTTGTTGATCACTAGGTCTTGATACTAATTCCCAAACTTGATTTCTTTCAAATTGGTCTAACTCTTCATTCATGGCTTGAACCCAATAATCATCTGCAAGGGCTTCTTCTATAGAATTGGGTTCAGAAAATGACACAAAGGCGCTATGATCTATATCTCTAATTGAAGCTCTAGTCTTCACTCCTTGATTCACATCTCCTATAATCAAATCCTTTGGATGTGAGGTTGCAAATTTCCATCCTTTAGATAGATTATTTTCCTTTTCATTTTCCTTTTCCATTTCTAGATTTTCTATTTTTTCTTCATTTAAATCTAGATTTTTTACTAATTCTATTTCGTCTTCTAAATGCTTTTCACTAACTAGTTGAATTGTCTCATCAAACACAACATGCATTGTTTCCTCTATTTTATGTGATTCTTGATTGAAAACTCTATATGCTTTCCTAATTGATGAGTACCCTAAAAAGATTCCAACACTTGCCTTTTCATCAAACTTTCCTAAATTTAATCTCTCATTTTTAAGAATAGTACACTTACAACCAAACACATGAAAATAACTTAGATTTGGTTTCTTCTTCCTTAGCAATTCAAAAGGAGTTTTCTTCAACTTTGGTCTCAAATTAACCCTATTTATAATGTAACATGCCGTGCTAATAGCTTCGGCCCAAAAATATTTGGGTGAATTGTATTCGGCTAACATTGTTCTACCCATCTCAACTAGTGTTCTATTCTTTCTTTCTACAATACCATTTTGTTGTGGTGTATATGGGCATGTGAATTGATGTTTGATTCCTTTCTCTTTACAAAACTCACTAAAATATTCATTCTTAAATTCACTCCCATTATCACTTTGTATACAAATTAATTTTAAACTATGTTGTCTTTCTAACTCTCTAATCAAATCTTCAAAGTTCTCAAAAGCTTCATTCTTATGTCTAAGGAAAAATACCCAAGTATATCTAGAAAAATCATCAACTATAACAAATCCGTATTGTTTTCCTCCTAAACTTAAAGGTTGTATTGGACCAAAAAGATCTAAGTAAATCTTTTCTAAAGGTCTACTAGTTGTTAATTCATTTTGAGATTTGAAAGAGGATTTAACTTGTTTTCCCTTTTGGCAAGATTCACAAAACTCCCAATTTGACTTACTTGGTTTTGGAAGGCCTCTAACTATATCTAATTTTGAAATCTTTTTCAAGGTGGAGTATCCTACATGACCTAATCTTCTATGTCATAATGAATTCTCATTAGATTGGGTCACTAGACATTCCAAACCACTAGCTTCTAATTGTTCAAAACTAACTACATATGTATCACATTTTCTTTTGCCTATAAGTAGTTCAACATTATTTTTCATAATTTTGCAAGCTTTTGTATTAAAAACAACATCAAATCCATTATCACAAAGTTGACTAATACTAATTAAATTAAATTCTAAGCCTTCTACTAAAAATACATTTGAAAGGGTAAAGTTTGTCGTACCTACATCTCCAATTCCAATGATTCTTTTCTTTATGTTGTCTCCTAGGGTCACCTTCCTATTTGGGCCCGATCTCAAAGATTTGAATTTACTTTTGTCTCCAGTCATGTGTCTTGAACATCCACTATCCAATACCCAAGATGTGGATTTTGATTTTCTTCTTGGTTTTAACTATATAAGGTGTAAAATCTAAATTAGAAACATTCCACTAATTAAAATCATCAATTTAAGGTTTTTGAATATCCTAAACCTATCCTAAAATGTCTCCAAATATTTTGGAGACCTTTTCTTCTAAGTTTTATTCTTAGGAACCCAAGAAAGCTTGGGTTGAACACTAGATGGAACTTGCATGTTCTCTTTTTTAACAATCCATCTAACATTTTGTTTTTGTACATACATATTTCTTCTAAAAAAACAATCTTTCATAGTATGTCCAAGTTTGCAACAATAAAAGCAAACAATGTTTGATGGCCTAGGCATGCTCAAATATCTAGGTCTTTTGTAATTGAAAGCATGTGAATGATAACAAGCATTTGATACATGTATATTTCTATTATCTATAGCATGCTCAAAAGATTGTATTTTTTCTTTTAAGATTGAAATATCATGCTTCAAAGAGGTATTTTCAATAATAAGAGATGCCTTTTCATCACATATAAGTTGATTTTCTAATCTTTTCTTTTCATCTTCTTTCATGAAAAAATCAAGCAATTCAATCTTTTCTTTGTAACTCCTTTTTAATTTTTTATGTGCACTCATTAAGGAAGTTAAGGCATTCATAATTTCAATATAATTATTTTCAAGAATATCTCTTGTCCAGGAGCTTACCTCATTTTCTTCTTCTTCTTCACTTGAAGATGTTGAAGATGCTTCATTTGCCATAAAACAAATCATTCCTTCTTCTCCTTTACTTGAGCTTGAAATGTCTGAATCTTCGGAGGCACTCCATGTAGCTTGAAATGCTTTCTTTTTCTTCAAGCTCTTCTTCTTCTTCTTCTTTTCTTCCTCCTTCACATGCTTGTTTTTGAGTTTTGGGCATTCCGGTTTTATATGACCGGTTTCTTTATTGTTTTTCTTCTTCCATTTCCTATTAAGAAAGTTCTTTGCCAAATTTTTTGCTAAACCATTAATATGGAAACTTACCTCATCTTCCAAATCCGTGGAAGAAGTAGAAGTGGAGTCTGAATCATATTTAGTGGCTTTAAGGACCATAGGTTCTTCCTTCTTCCTTTCATGCTTTAACTTGCTTGTAGAAGTCTCTTCCGTTAGTCTCCTTGAAATTTCTATTTCGGCAGTAAGAAGTTCCCCAAGGAGTTCATCCAATGAAAGTTTGCTAAGATCCTTAGCGGCTTTAATAGCGGTTGCAAGTGGATCAAATTCCTTTGGAAGGATTCTCAAAATTTTCCTCACAAGGTCACCATTTGAGAATGTCCTCCCAAGGTTTGCCAATCCATTTGTAATATCATTAAATCTCAAAAACATACTCTTAATACTTTCACTAGGATTCATTCTAAAAAGTTCATAGTCATGCGTGAGGATGTTGATTTTAGTCTCTTTCACTTGTGAGGTACCCTCATAAGTTATTTCGAGTTTCTTCCATACCTCAAAAGCCGTATGCAAATTCATGATTTGTGTAAACTCACTAGGAAAAATTCCACAATGAAGGTAGTTCAATGCCCTAGCATTTAATTGAGCCAATCTCTTGTGCTCAACGTTAAGTTCACTAAAGGGCTTGACCTCATCAGTAGAAGAATCTCTAGGAAGTTCACAAGGCTTCGTCATGACTTCCCATAATTTCAAATCAATAGATTGAATGAAAATTCTAAAGCGATTTTTCCAATATAAGTAGAATTCTCCTTTGAATAATGGAGGCCGATTTGAGGAAAAACCTTCACATAAGGTTGCACACATTTCGATCAAAGAGGAAGCCATACTAAATCACAAACACACAAAAAAAATTGTGAGAAAGCCTTCACTTAGCACAAGAGGATCTCCCACGTGATGTTACTCACGTAATTTGGGGTTCCTTTCTCTGATACCAATTGAAGTGATTCGTGCTAAAGAAAACCCCCAAGAGGGGGGGGGGTGAATTGTGTATTTAAATTCTTATAATTTCCGAAATTAAATTTAAAAGACTTTAAGCAAAAGTAAAGAACATTGAACACACAAATTTTCAAGTGGTTCGACTCAAAACCGAGTCTACGTCCACCCCCAACCGGTGTTGGGAAAAATCCACTAAATTCTCCGATTACAAGTGAGGTTTTTCTTACGGTTCACCTCGAACCTACTTGGGATTTTTATTATGGCTAATCCCAAACCTACTTGAGTTTTTACCGGGCTCAACTCAAACCCGGGGCTTTAGCACAAATGCCGGGACGCCCTTGCCCCAAAACAAAAATAAGAAAAATTGGCAAATGACTTAAGAAAAATTGGAGAAAAGAGGAGGCACACACAATCGTCGAATTAGAGGGATAGAGATTTGGAAATGATTAAAAAACCTCTAATTCTACCAGCTTTCTTGCCGCTTTGCTTCTAGAGCTCGAATGCGCCGATTTTGCTCGGATGCTTGTGTTTGAGATCTGAAAATCTTTTGAAACAATTTAGCAAAGGTTAAAACTAAAAAATACATAATTTTTCTATATTTATAGAGCTCAGATTTGAGCTCTAAAAACACCCCCAACGGCTCCAAAAATTAATAAGCCGTTTGGACAACGGACGGAAAGCAGCCACCGTCCGATCCGGGCCCAAAAACGAACGGCGCAGATTGTTTACGCATTTTACCGTTCGGGCTTAATCCAAAGCGTTGGATCCAGGCGGACTTGATCTGAGCCATTAGATCCCGCGCGCTGAACGAACGACGTTGATTGACCTCGCGAAACATCCGTTCGAATTTACTCTCGCCCGTTGGATCTGGGCGGGCTTGCTCTGCGCCTTTGGATCCGGCCGAAGTTATAAGGTGGGATTTTTTAGTCCCACACTGCAGAAGCGAATTCAGCGCACCTCTTTATAAGGAATTTTCGCCGTTTAACTTTCGAGCCACTTTGGGGCCGGCTCCCCCCTTCCTTGACCGGGATTTCATCACCTGGTTCGGGTTGACTTAGCCAAGCATTTGTTCATTGACTGTTGACCGCGCTGCAGTTTGACCTAGCCGAGCTCCTTTGGGCGGTCTTGGCTTAGCCAGGCACTGTTCATTTGACTGTTGACCAGCTCTAGCCGAGCTCCTCTCGGCGTGCTTTGGGTCCAGGCTAGGTTTAGCCTTTTCGGGTCAACCAAATTTTTATTTTTTAAATTAAATTTTTAATTTCTAAAAGACCTGGACGGGCTGTTTTGGCGCCGGGTCGACCCGCCCATTGCTACAGTACATTTTCCCGAGACTTCGGCTGTTTTAGGGTATTTTTGACGAATTTTTTAGCCAAAAATTTGACTATAAGTGTATAAAAATAATTTTGTATTCTTATAGTATTATAAGTTAATTAAGTGGCTATGAAAAGAAATTCATAGAAAACGATTCCAAAATAATATTAAAAAATCAAATACCCATGTCTATACATTTTGTCAAATATGCTTGGCCCAAAAATCAAAATTCAGTATTAAATAATTTTATAATATTTTTAAATGTTAATACTACTAGTGTGCCTCATAATCTCAAAGTTTGGACATGTCAAATTCAAGAAAAATAAAAAGAAATTCAATTATAAAAAATCTTGCGCATGTCTCAAAATTCCTTGAAGTATGCCATGACCTCAAGGCCCTTAGAGACCATTATTTTAGACATCTAAAATACATGGCTTGATTTAATTAATTATTAACAATTTTACTTAAAATCAAGCCCAAATAAAATATACACATTTATGCTTGACTCATCAAACACAAGTGTGTAACAATCTCCCCCTTTTGATGATGGCAAGACATAAATGTAAAAGAATAATACAATTCATAGGGATAAAAATGTGCTCCCCCTATCTTGATAAGTGTATTAAAATACAATTCATAGGGATAAAAATGTGCTCCCCCTATCTTGATGCTCCCCCTCACTTCTAACTATTCTCCCCCTTTGACACCATCAAAAGGAAATACACCCTAAACAATGTGTAATATTCTTAATTGTGCCCTCAATATTTGAAATTGCTCCGAAGGTAAGGGTTTGGTAAAAATATCAGCCAATTCAAGTTTAGTGGAGACATATTCCAATTCTACTAATCCTTTAGCTACTTGGTCTCTAATAAAATGATATCTAACATCTATGTGCTTAGTCCTAGAGTGATGAACTTGATTTTTAGCTAAGGCTAATGCACTTGTGTTATCAATTCTAATAGGTATATGTGTGACTTCTAAACCATAGTCTTGCAGTTGTTGTCTTAACCATAGTACTTGAGTAACACAACTACCAGCTGCAACATATTCTGCTTCGGTTGTTGATAGGGCTATACAATTTTGTTTTTTACTTGACCATGAAATAAGACAGTGTCCTAAAAATTGACATGTTCCTGATGTGCTCTTTCTATCCACTCTAGATCCCCCAAAATCTGAGTCTATATAGCCAACTAGCTCACAAGAGAGTTCATTTCTAGGATACCATAATCCTAGTGTCATGGTTCCCTTCAAATATTTGAAAATCGCTTTAACACCTTTCAAATGACTTTCCTTTGGATTTGCTTGGAACCTAGCACATAATCCAACACTAAATAAAATGTCAGGTCTACTCGCAGTAAGGTATAATAAAGATCCTATAAGTCCTCTATAGAATTTTTGATCTATTGCTTTCCCTTGTTCTTCTAGATCTAAGTGAATGGATTGATTCATGGGAATTTTTCTAGTTTTCATATTCTCATATCCATATTTTTTAAATAATTCTTTTACGTATTTTGTTTGAGAAATGAATATACCATCCTTTAGTTGTTTTATTTGTAACCCTAAGAAGAAATTTAGTTCACCCATCATGCTCATTTCAAATTCCTTAGTCATGAGATCTCCAAATTCTTTACACATTTCTTCTTTTGTACAACCAAAAATAATATCATCAACATAAATTTGAACAATTAATAAATCATCTCCTAATGACTTTAGAAATAATGTAGTATCCGATTTACCTTTTCTAAAGCCACTATCTACTAGATAGTTACTCAACCTATGATACCATGCACGTGGAGCTTGCTTAAGGCCATAAAGAGCTTTCTTAAGCTTATAAACATAATCACCTTGTGCATGATTCTCAAAACCTGGGGGTTGTTCTACAAACACATCTTCTTCTATTATTCCATTCAAGAAAGCACTTTTTACATCCATTTGAAACAACCTAAAATTCTTATAACATGAATATGCTAGAAGTAATCTAATTGCTTCTAACCTAGCTACGGGTGCAAATGAATCCTCAAAATCAATACCTTCTATTTGACTATATCCCTTAGCAACAAGTCTAGCCTTATTTCTAATTATTACACCATTTTCATCTAATTTATTTTTATAGACCCATCTAGTACCAATTACTTGTTGATCACTAGGTCTTGATACTAATTCCCAAACTTGATTTCTTTCAAATTGGTCTAACTCTTCATTCATGGCTTGAACCCAATAATCATCTGCAAGGGCTTCTTCTATAGAATTGGGTTCAGAAAATGACACAAAGGCGCTATGATCTATATCTCTAATTGAAGCTCTAGTCTTCACTCCTTGATTCACATCTCCTATAATCAAATCCTTTGGATGTGAGGTTGCAAATTTCCATCCTTTAGATAGATTATTTTCCTTTTCATTTTCCTTTTCCATTTCTAGATTTTCTATTTTTTCTTCATTTAAATCTAGATTTTTTACTAATTCTATTTCGTCTTCTAAATGCTTTTCACTAACTAGTTGAATTGTCTCATCAAACACAACATGCATTGTTTCCTCTATTTTATGTGATTCTTGATTGAAAACTCTATATGCTTTCCTAATTGATGAGTACCCTAAAAAGATTCCAACACTTGCCTTTTCATCAAACTTTCCTAAATTTAATCTCTCATTTTTAAGAATAGTACACTTACAACCAAACACATGAAAATAACTTAGATTTGGTTTCTTCTTCCTTAGCAATTCAAAAGGAGTTTTCTTCAACTTTGGTCTCAAATTAACCCTATTTATAATGTAACATGCCGTGCTAATAGCTTCGGCCCAAAAATATTTGGGTGAATTGTATTCGGCTAACATTGTTCTACCCATCTCAACTAGTGTTCTATTCTTTCTTTCTACAATACCATTTTGTTGTGGTGTATATGGGCATGTGAATTGATGTTTGATTCCTTTCTCTTTACAAAACTCACTAAAATATTCATTCTTAAATTCACTCCCATTATCACTTTGTATACAAATTAATTTTAAACTATGTTGTCTTTCTAACTCTCTAATCAAATCTTCAAAGTTCTCAAAAGCTTCATTCTTATGTCTAAGGAAAAATACCCAAGTATATCTAGAAAAATCATCAACTATAACAAATCCGTATTGTTTTCCTCCTAAACTTAAAGGTTGTATTGGACCAAAAAGATCTAAGTAAATCTTTTCTAAAGGTCTACTAGTTGTTAATTCATTTTGAGATTTGAAAGAGGATTTAACTTGTTTTCCCTTTTGGCAAGATTCACAAAACTCCCAATTTGACTTACTTGGTTTTGGAAGGCCTCTAACTATATCTAATTTTGAAATCTTTTTCAAGGTGGAGTATCCTACATGACCTAATCTTCTATGTCATAATGAATTCTCATTAGATTGGGTCACTAGACATTCCAAACCACTAGCTTCTAATTGTTCAAAACTAACTACATATGTATCACATTTTCTTTTGCCTATAAGTAGTTCAACATTATTTTTCATAATTTTGCAAGCTTTTGTATTAAAAACAACATCAAATCCATTATCACAAAGTTGACTAATACTAATTAAATTAAATTCTAAGCCTTCTACTAAAAATACATTTGAAAGGGTAAAGTTTGTCGTACCTACATCTCCAATTCCAATGATTCTTTTCTTTATGTTGTCTCCTAGGGTCACCTTCCTATTTGGGCCCGATCTCAAAGATTTGAATTTACTTTTGTCTCCAGTCATGTGTCTTGAACATCCACTATCCAATACCCAAGATGTGGATTTTGATTTTCTTCTTGGTTTTAACTATATAAGGTGTAAAATCTAAATTAGAAACATTCCACTAATTAAAATCATCAATTTAAGGTTTTTGAATATCCTAAACCTATCCTAAAATGTCTCCAAATATTTTGGAGACCTTTTCTTCTAAGTTTTATTCTTAGGAACCCAAGAAAGCTTGGGTTGAACACTAGATGGAACTTGCATGTTCTCTTTTTTAACAATCCATCTAACATTTTGTTTTTGTACATACATATTTCTTCTAAAAAAACAATCTTTCATAGTATGTCCAAGTTTGCAACAATAAAAGCAAACAATGTTTGATGGCCTAGGCATGCTCAAATATCTAGGTCTTTTGTAATTGAAAGCATGTGAATGATAACAAGCATTTGATACATGTATATTTCTATTATCTATAGCATGCTCAAAAGATTGTATTTTTTCTTTTAAGATTGAAATATCATGCTTCAAAGAGGTATTTTCAATAATAAGAGATGCCTTTTCATCACATATAAGTTGATTTTCTAATCTTTTCTTTTCATCTTCTTTCATGACAAAATCAAGCAATTCAATCTTTTCTTTGTAACTCCTTTTTAATTTTTTATGTGCACTCATTAAGGAAGTTAAGGCATTCATAATTTCAATATAATTATTTTCAAGAATATCTCTTGTCCAGGAGCTTACCTCATTTTCTTCTTCTTCTTCACTTGAAGATGTTGAAGATGCTTCATTTGCCATAAAACAAATCATTCCTTCTTCTCCTTTACTTGAGCTTGAAATGTCTGAATCTTCGGAGGCACTCCATGTAGCTTGAAATGCTTTCTTTTTCTTCAAGCTCTTCTTCTTCTTCTTCTTTTCTTCCTCCTTCACATGCTTGTTTTTGAGTTTTGGGCATTCCGGTTTTATATGACCGGTTTGACCACACTCAAAGCAAGTTGGTGGCCTCTTCCTCTCTTTATTGTTTTTCTTCTTCCATTTCCTATTAAGAAAGTTCTTTGCCAAATTTTTTGCTAAACCATTAATATGGAAACTTACCTCATCTTCCAAATCCGTGGAAGAAGTAGAAGTGGAGTCTGAATCATATTTAGTGGCTTTAAGGACCATAGGTTCTTCCTTCTTCCTTTCATGCTTTAACTTGCTTGTAGAAGTCTCTTCCGTTAGTCTCCTTGAAATTTCTATTTCGGCAGTAAGAAGTTCCCCAAGGAGTTCATCCAATGAAAGTTTGCTAAGATCCTTAGCGGCTTTAATAGCGGTTGCAAGTGGATCAAATTCCTTTGGAAGGATTCTCAAAATTTTCCTCACAAGGTCACCATTTGAGAATGTCCTCCCAAGGTTTGCCAATCCATTTGTAATATCATTAAATCTCAAAAACATACTCTTAATACTTTCACTAGGATTCATTCTAAAAAGTTCATAGTCATGCGTGAGGATGTTGATTTTAGTCTCTTTCACTTGTGAGGTACCCTCATAAGTTATTTCGAGTTTCTTCCATACCTCAAAAGCCGTATGCAAATTCATGATTTGTGTAAACTCACTAGGAAAAATTCCACAATGAAGGTAGTTCAATGCCCTAGCATTTAATTGAGCCAATCTCTTGTGCTCAACGTTAAGTTCACTAAAGGGCTTGACCTCATCAGTAGAAGAATCTCTAGGAAGTTCACAAGGCTTCGTCATGACTTCCCATAATTTCAAATCAATAGATTGAATGAAAATTCTAAAGCGATTTTTCCAATATAAGTAGAATTCTCCTTTGAATAATGGAGGCCGATTTGAGGAAAAACCTTCACATAAGGTTGCACACATTTCGATCAAAGAGGAAGCCATACTAAATCACAAACACACAAAAAAAATTGTGAGAAAGCCTTCACTTAGCACAAGAGGATCTCCCACGTGATGTTACTCACGTAATTTGGGGTTCCTTTCTCTGATACCAATTGAAGTGATTCGTGCTAAAGAAAACCCCCAAGAGGGGGGGGGTGAATTGTGTATTTAAATTCTTATAATTTCCGAAATTAAATTTAAAAGACTTTAAGCAAAAGTAAAGAACATTGAACACACAAATTTTCAAGTGGTTCGACTCAAAACCGAGTCTACGTCCACCCCCAACCGGTGTTGGGAAAAATCCACTAAATTCTCCGATTACAAGTGAGGTTTTTCTTACGGTTCACCTCGAACCTACTTGGGATTTTTATTATGGCTAATCCCAAACCTACTTGAGTTTTTACCGGGCTCAACTCAAACCCGGGGCTTTAGCACAAATGCCGGGACGCCCTTGCCCCAAAACAAAAATAAGAAAAATTGGCAAATGACTTAAGAAAAATTGGAGAAAAGAGGAGGCACACACAATCGTCGAATTAGAGGGATAGAGATTTGGAAATGATTAAAAAACCTCTAATTCTACCAGCTTTCTTGCCGCTTTGCTTCTAGAGCTCGAATGCGCCGATTTTGCTCGGATGCTTGTGTTTGAGATCTGAAAATCTTTTGAAACAATTTAGCAAAGGTTAAAACTAAAAAATACATAATTTTTCTATATTTATAGAGCTCAGATTTGAGCTCTAAAAACACCCCCAACGGCTCCAAAAATTAATAAGCCGTTTGGACAACGGACGGAAAGCAGCCACCGTCCGATCCGGGCCCAAAAACGAACGGCGCAGATTGTTTACGCATTTTACCGTTCGGGCTTAATCCAAAGCGTTGGATCCAGGCGGACTTGATCTGAGCCATTAGATCCCGCGCGCTGAACGAACGACGTTGATTGACCTCGCGAAACATCCGTTCGAATTTACTCTCGCCCGTTGGATCTGGGCGGGCTTGCTCTGCGCCTTTGGATCCGGCCGAAGTTATAAGGTGGGATTTTTTAGTCCCACACTGCAGAAGCGAATTCAGCGCACCTCTTTATAAGGAATTTTCGCCGTTTAACTTTCGAGCCACTTTGGGGCCGGCTCCCCCCTTCCTTGACCGGGATTTCATCACCTGGTTCGGGTTGACTTAGCCAAGCATTTGTTCATTGACTGTTGACCGCGCTGCAGTTTGACCTAGCCGAGCTCCTTTGGGCGGTCTTGGCTTAGCCAGGCACTGTTCATTTGACTGTTGACCAGCTCTAGCCGAGCTCCTCTCGGCGTGCTTTGGGTCCAGGCTAGGTTTAGCCTTTTCGGGTCAACCAAATTTTTATTTTTTAAATTAAATTTTTAATTTCTAAAAGACCTGGACGGGCTGTTTTGGCGTCGGGTCGACCCGCCCATTGCTACAGTACATTTTCCCGAGACTTCGGCTGTTTTAGGGTATTTTTGACGAATTTTTTAGCCAAAAATTTGACTATAAGTGTATAAAAATAATTTTGTATTCTTATAGTATTATAAGTTAATTAAGTGGCTATGAAAAGAAATTCGTAGAAAACGATTCCAAAATAATATTAAAAAATCAAATACCCATGTCTATACATTTTGTCAAATATGCTTGGCCCAAAAATCAAAATTCAGTATTAAATAATTTTATAATATTTTTAAATGTTAATACTACTAGTGTGCCTCATAATCTCAAAGTTTGGACATGTCAAATTCAAGAAAAATAAAAAGAAATTCAATTATAAAAAATCTTGCGCATGTCTCAAAATTCCTTGAAGTATGCCATGACCTCAAGGCCCTTAGAGACCATTATTTTAGACATCTAAAATACATGGCTTGATTTAATTAATTATTAACAATTTTACTTAAAATCAAGCCCAAATAAAATATACACATTTATGCTTGACTCATCAAACACAAGTGTGTAACAATCTCCCCCTTTTGATGATGGCAAGACATAAATGTAAAAGAATAATACAATTCATAGGGATAAAAATGTGCTCCCCCTATCTTGATAAGTGTATTAAAATACAATTCATAGGGATAAAAATGTGCTCCCCCTATCTTGATGCTCCCCCTCACTTCTAACTATTCTCCCCCTTTGACACCATCAAAAGGAAATACACCCTAAACAATGTGTAATATTCTTAATTGTGCCCTCAATATTTGAAATTGCTCCGAAGGTAAGGGTTTGGTAAAAATATCAGCCAATTCAAGTTTAGTGGAGACATATTCCAATTCTACTAATCCTTTAGCTACTTGGTCTCTAATAAAATGATATCTAACATCTATGTGCTTAGTCCTAGAGTGATGAACTTGATTTTTAGCTAAGGCTAATGCACTTGTGTTATCAATTCTAATAGGTATATGTGTGACTTCTAAACCATAGTCTTGCAGTTGTTGTCTTAACCATAGTACTTGAGTAACACAACTACCAGCTGCAACATATTCTGCTTCGGTTGTTGATAGGGCTATACAATTTTGTTTTTTACTTGACCATGAAACAAGACAGTGTCCTAAAAATTGACATGTTCCTGATGTGCTCTTTCTATCCACTCTAGATCCCCCAAAATCTGAGTCTGTATAGCCAACTAGCTCACAAGAGAGTTCATTTCTAGGATACCATAATCCTAGTGTCATGGTTCCCTTCAAATATTTGAAAATCGCTTTAACACCTTTCAAATGACTTTCCTTTGGATTTGCTTGGAACCTAGCACATAATCCAACACTAAATAAAATGTCAGGTCTACTCGCAGTAAGGTATAATAAAGATCCTATAAGTCCTCTATAGAATTTTTGATCTATTGCTTTCCCTTGTTCTTCTAGATCTAAGTGAATGGATTGATTCATGGGAATTTTTCTAGTTTTCATATTCTCATATCCATATTTTTTAAATAATTCTTTTACGTATTTTGTTTGAGAAATGAATATACCATCCTTTAGTTGTTTTATTTGTAACCCTAAGAAGAAATTTAGTTCACCCATCATGCTCATTTCAAATTCCTTAGTCATGAGATCTCCAAATTCTTTACACATTTCTTCTTTTGTACAACCAAAAATAATATCATCAACATAAATTTGAACAATTAATAAATCATCTCCTAATGACTTTAGAAATAATGTAGTATCCGATTTACCTTTTCTAAAGCCACTATCTACTAGATAGTTACTCAACCTATGATACCATGCACGTGGAGCTTGCTTAAGGCCATAAAGAGCTTTCTTAAGCTTATAAACATAATCACCTTGTGCATGATTCTCAAAACCTGGGGGTTGTTCTACAAACACATCTTCTTCTATTATTCCATTCAAGAAAGCACTTTTTACATCCATTTGAAACAACCTAAAATTCTTATAACATGAATATGCTAGAAGTAATCTAATTGCTTCTAACCTAGCTACGGGTGCAAATGAATCCTCAAAATCAATACCTTCTATTTGACTATATCCCTTAGCAACAAGTCTAGCCTTATTTCTAATTATTACACCATTTTCATCTAATTTATTTTTATAGACCCATCTAGTACCAATTACTTGTTGATCACTAGGTCTTGATACTAATTCCCAAACTTGATTTCTTTCAAATTGGTCTAACTCTTCATTCATGGCTTGAACCCAATAATCATCTGCAAGGGCTTCTTCTATAGAATTGGGTTCAGAAAATGACACAAAGGCGCTATGATCTATATCTCTAATTGAAGCTCTAGTCTTCACTCCTTGATTCACATCTCCTATAATCAAATCCTTTGGATGTGAGGTTGCAAATTTCCATCCTTTAGATAGATTATTTTCCTTTTCATTTTCCTTTTCCATTTCTAGATTTTCTATTTTTTCTTCATTTAAATCTAGATTTTTTACTAATTCTATTTCGTCTTCTAAATGCTTTTCACTAACTAGTTGAATTGTCTCATCAAACACAACATGCATTGTTTCCTCTATTTTATGTGATTCTTGATTGAAAACTCTATATGCTTTCCTAATTGATGAGTACCCTAAAAAGATTCCAACACTTGCCTTTTCATCAAACTTTCCTAAATTTAATCTCTCATTTTTAAGAATAGTACACTTACAACCAAACACATGAAAATAACTTAGATTTGGTTTCTTCTTCCTTAGCAATTCAAAAGGAGTTTTCTTCAACTTTGGTCTCAAATTAACCCTATTTATAATGTAACATGCCGTGCTAATAGCTTCGGCCCAAAAATATTTGGGTGAATTGTATTCGGCTAACATTGTTCTACCCATCTCAACTAGTGTTCTATTCTTTCTTTCTACAATACCATTTTGTTGTGGTGTATATGGGCATGTGAATTGATGTTTGATTCCTTTCTCTTTACAAAACTCACTAAAATATTCATTCTTAAATTCACTCCCATTATCACTTTGTATACAAATTAATTTTAAACTATGTTGTCTTTCTAACTCTCTAATCAAATCTTCAAAGTTCTCAAAAGCTTCATTCTTATGTCTAAGGAAAAATACCCAAGTATATCTAGAAAAATCATCAACTATAACAAATCCGTATTGTTTTCCTCCTAAACTTAAAGGTTGTATTGGACCAAAAAGATCTAAGTAAATCTTTTCTAAAGGTCTACTAGTTGTTAATTCATTTTGAGATTTGAAAGAGGATTTAACTTGTTTTCCCTTTTGGCAAGATTCACAAAACTCCCAATTTGACTTACTTGGTTTTGGAAGGCCTCTAACTATATCTAATTTTGAAATCTTTTTCAAGGTGGAGTATCCTACATGACCTAATCTTCTATGTCATAATGAATTCTCATTAGATTGGGTCACTAGACATTCCAAACCACTAGCTTCTAATTGTTCAAAACTAACTACATATGTATCACATTTTCTTTTGCCTATAAGTAGTTCAACATTATTTTTCATAATTTTGCAAGCTTTTGTATTAAAAACAACATCAAATCCATTATCACAAAGTTGACTAATACTAATTAAATTAAATTCTAAGCCTTCTACTAAAAATACATTTGAAAGGGTAAAGTTTGTCGTACCTACATCTCCAATTCCAATGATTCTTTTCTTTATGTTGTCTCCTAGGGTCACCTTCCTATTTGGGCCCGATCTCAAAGATTTGAATTTACTTTTGTCTCCAGTCATGTGTCTTGAACATCCACTATCCAATACCCAAGATGTGGATTTTGATTTTCTTCTTGGTTTTAACTATATAAGGTGTAAAATCTAAATTAGAAACATTCCACTAATTAAAATCATCAATTTAAGGTTTTTGAATATCCTAAACCTATCCTAAAATGTCTCCAAATATTTTGGAGACCTTTTCTTCTAAGTTTTATTCTTAGGAACCCAAGAAAGCTTGGGTTGAACACTAGATGGAACTTGCATGTTCTCTTTTTTAACAATCCATCTAACATTTTGTTTTTGTACATACATATTTCTTCTAAAAAAACAATCTTTCATAGTATGTCCAAGTTTGCAACAATAAAAGCAAACAATGTTTGATGGCCTAGGCATGCTCAAATATCTAGGTCTTTTGTAATTGAAAGCATGTGAATGATAACAAGCATTTGATACATGTATATTTCTATTATCTATAGCATGCTCAAAAGATTGTATTTTTTCTTTTAAGATTGAAATATCATGCTTCAAAGAGGTATTTTCAATAATAAGAGATGCCTTTTCATCACATATAAGTTGATTTTCTAATCTTTTCTTTTCATCTTCTTTTATGACAAAATCAAGCAATTCAATCTTTTCTTTGTAACTCCTTTTTAATTTTTTATGTGCACTCATTAAGGAAGTTAAGGCATTCATAATTTCAATATAATTATTTTCAAGAATATCTCTTGTCCAGGAGCTTACCTCATTTTCTTCTTCTTCTTCACTTGAAGATGTTGAAGATGCTTCATTTGCCATAAAACAAATCATTCCTTCTTCTCCTTTACTTGAGCTTGAAATGTCTGAATCTTCGGAGGCACTCCATGTAGCTTGAAATGCTTTCTTTTTCTTCAAGCTCTTCTTCTTCTTCTTCTTTTCTTCCTCCTTCACATGCTTGTTTTTGAGTTTTGGGCATTCCGGTTTTATATGACCGGTTTGACCACACTCAAAGCAAGTTGGTGGCCTCTTCCTCTCTTTATTGTTTTTCTTCTTCCATTTCCTATTAAGAAAGTTCTTTGCCAAATTTTTTGCTAAACCATTAATATGGAAACTTACCTCATCTTCCAAATCCGTGGAAGAAGTAGAAGTGGAGTCTGAATCATATTTAGTGGCTTTAAGGACCATAGGTTCTTCCTTCTTCCTTTCATGCTTTAACTTGCTTGTAGAAGTCTCTTCCGTTAGTCTCCTTGAAATTTCTATTTCGGCAGTAAGAAGTTCCCCAAGGAGTTCATCCAATGAAAGTTTGCTAAGATCCTTAGCGGCTTTAATAGCGGTTGCAAGTGGATCAAATTCCTTTGGAAGGATTCTCAAAATTTTCCTCACAAGGTCACCATTTGAGAATGTCCTCCCAAGGTTTGCCAATCCATTTGTAATATCATTAAATCTCAAAAACATACTCTTAATACTTTCACTAGGATTCATTCTAAAAAGTTCATAGTCATGCGTGAGGATGTTGATTTTAGTCTCTTTCACTTGTGAGGTACCCTCATAAGTTATTTCGAGTTTCTTCCATACCTCAAAAGCCGTATGCAAATTCATGATTTGTGTAAACTCACTAGGAAAAATTCCACAATGAAGGTAGTTCAATGCCCTAGCATTTAATTGAGCCAATCTCTTGTGCTCAACGTTAAGTTCACTAAAGGGCTTGACCTCATCAGTAGAAGAATCTCTAGGAAGTTCACAAGGCTTCGTCATGACTTCCCATAATTTCAAATCAATAGATTGAATGAAAATTCTAAAGCGATTTTTCCAATATAAGTAGAATTCTCCTTTGAATAATGGAGGCCGATTTGAGGAAAAACCTTCACATAAGGTTGCACACATTTCGATCAAAGAGGAAGCCATACTAAATCACAAACACACAAAAAAAATTGTGAGAAAGCCTTCACTTAGCACAAGAGGATCTCCCACGTGATGTTACTCACGTAATTTGGGGTTCCTTTCTCTGATACCAATTGAAGTGATTCGTGCTAAAGAAAACCCCCAAGAGGGGGGGGGGGTGAATTGTGTATTTAAATTCTTATAATTTCCGAAATTAAATTTAAAAGACTTTAAGCAAAAGTAAAGAACATTGAACACACAAATTTTCAAGTGGTTCGACTCAAAACCGAGTCTACGTCCACCCCCAACCGGTGTTGGGAAAAATCCACTAAATTCTCCGATTACAAGTGAGGTTTTTCTTACGGTTCACCTCGAACCTACTTGGGATTTTTATTATGGCTAATCCCAAACCTACTTGAGTTTTTACCGGGCTCAACTCAAACCCGGGGCTTTAGCACAAATGCCGGGACGCCCTTGCCCCAAAACAAAAATAAGAAAAATTGGCAAATGACTTAAGAAAAATTGGAGAAAAGAGGAGGCACACACAATCGTCGAATTAGAGGGATAGAGATTTGGAAATGATTAAAAAACCTCTAATTCTACCAGCTTTCTTGCCGCTTTGCTTCTAGAGCTCGAATGCGCCGATTTTGCTCGGATGCTTGTGTTTGAGATCTGAAAATCTTTTGAAACAATTTAGCAAAGGTTAAAACTAAAAAATACATAATTTTTCTATATTTATAGAGCTCAGATTTGAGCTCT
>JAIUJO010001784.1:0-7500 GCA_023846275.1 Vanilla planifolia
AAGAAGAAGAAGAAGAAGAAAGAAGAAGGATAAGAAGAAAGAAGAGGAAAAATAAAGAAGAGGAAGAAAGAAAAAGAAGAACAAAGTAGAAGAAAAAAGGAGAAGACGAAGAAAGAAGAAGAAGAAGAAGAAGAAGAAAGAAGAAGCAGAAGAAGAGGAAGAAGAAGAGGAGGAAGAAGAAGAAGGAGAAGAAGAAGAAGAAGAAGGAAGAAGAAGAAGAAGAAGAAGAAGAGGAAGAAGAAGAAGAAGAGGAAGACGAACAAGAAAAAAAAAGAAAAAGAAGAGGAAGCAGAAGAAGATGATGATGAAGAAGAAGAAGAAGAAGAAAGAAGAAGAAAAAAGAAGAAAAAGAGGAAGAAGAAAGTAAAAGAAGAAGAAGAAGAAAGAACTAGAAGAAAGAAGAAGAAAAAGTAAAAGAAGAAAGGCGAAGAAGAAGAAAAACAAGAACAAGGAAGAAGAAGAAGAAAAAAAAGAGAAAGAAGAAGAAGAAGAAAAAGAAGAAAGATGAAAAAGAAGAAGTTGTGGAAGAAGAGGAAAAAGTAAGAAGAAGAAAGAAGAAAGAAGAAGAAAGAAGAATAAGAAAGAAGAAGAAAGAAATAGAAGAAGATGAAGAAGAATAACAAAGAAGAAGAAGAGAAAGGAAAAAGAAGAAAAAGAACAAGAAGAAGAGGAAGAAGAAGAAGAACAAGAAGAAGTAGAAGAAATAGAAGAAGTAAAAGAAGAAGAAGAAGGAAAAGAAGAAGAAGAAGAAGAAGAAGAAGAAGAAGAATGAAGAAAGAGAAGAAGAACAATGATAAGAAGAAAGATGAGGAAGAAAGAAAAAGAAGAACAAAGTAGAACAAGAAAGAAGAAGAAGAAGAAGAAGAAGAAGAAAGAAGAAGAAGAAGAAGAAGAAAGAAGAAGAAGATGAAGAAGAAGAAGAAGAAGAAGAAGATGAAGAAGAAAAAGAAAAAAAGAAAAAGAAGAAGAAGAAGAAAGATGAAGAAAGAAGAAGAAGAAAAAGAAGAAAGTAAAAGAAGAAGAAGAAGAAGAAGAAAGAAGAACTAGAAGAACAAAGGAGAAGAAGAAGAAGAAGAAGAAGAAGAAGAAAGATGAAGAAGAAGAAAAAGAAGAAGAACAAGAAAGAACAAGAAGAAAAAAAGAGAAAGAAAGAAGAAGAAAAAAAGAAAGATGAGAAAGAAGTAGTGGGAGAAGAGAAAAAGAAAGAAGAAAAAAAGAAGAAGAAGACGAAGAAGAAAGAAGAACAAAGAAGAAGAAGAAGAAAGATGAAGAAAGAAGAATAAGAAAGAAGAAGAAAGAAATAGAAGAAGAAGAATAATAATAATAACAAAGAAGAAGCAGAAGAAAAGAATGAAAAAAGAAGAAAAAGAAGAAGAAGAAGTTGAAGAATAAGAAGAAGGAAAAAGAAGAAGAAATAAAAGAAGAAAAAGAAGAAGAAAGAAGAACACAGAAGAAAAAGAAGAAAGAAGTGGAAGAAGAAATAAAAAGAAAAAAGAAGAACAAGATGAAAAGGTTGAAGAAAGAAGACGAAGAATAAAGAAGAAGATGAAGAAAAAGGAAGAAAAAAAGGAAAAAAGAAGAACAAGAAAGTTGAAGAGGAAGAAAGAAGAGGAAGAATAAGAAAGTAGAAGAAGAAGAAGAAGAAGAAGAAAAAAGAAGAAGAAGAAAGAAAAAGAAGAATGAAGAAGAAGACGAACGAAGAAGAAGAAGAAGAAAATGATGGATAAGAAGAAAGAAGAGGAAAAATAAAGAAGAGGAAGAAAGAAAAACAAGAAGGAAGAAGAAGAAAAAAGAAGAAGAAGAAAGAAAGAGAAGAACAAGAAGAAGAAAGAAGAAGAAGAAGAAGAAGAAGAAAGAAGAAGATGAACAAGAAGAAGAAAAAAGAATAACAAGAAGAAGACGAAGGAGAAGAAGAAGAAGAAAAAAGAATAAGGAAAAAGAAGTTGAAGAAGAAGAAGAAGAAGAACAAGAAGAAAGACAAAGAAGAAGAAGAAGAAGTAGAAAGAATAAGAAGAAGAAGTAGAAAAAGAAAGAAGAAGAAGAAATAAAGAAGAAAGAAAAACAAGAAGAAGAAGAAAAAGAAGAAGAGGAGGAAGAAGAAGAGGAGAAGAAGAAGAAGAAAGAAGAAGAAGGAGAAGAACAAGAAGAAAGAAAAAGAAAGAAGAAGAAGAAGAAGAAGAAGAAGAAGAAGAAAGAAGAGAGATGACCAAGAAGAAAGAAGAAGAAAGATGACCAAGAAGAAAGAAGAAGAAAAATATAGAAGAAAATGAAAGAAGAAGAACAAAGAAGAAGAAAAAGAAAGAAGAAGAAAAAAGAAAGGAAATAAAGAAGAAGAAATACAAGAAGAAGAAGAAAGAAGAAGAAAAAAGAAGAAGAAGAAGAAGAAAGAAAAAGGAGAAAGAAGAAGATGAAGAAGAAGAACAAGAAGAAGAAGAAGAACGAAGAAGAAGAAGAAAGAAGTAGAAGAAGAAGAAGAAGAAGAAGAAGAAGAAAGAAGAAAAAGATGAAGAAGTCGAAAGAAGAGGAAGAAGAATAAAGAAGAAAAAGAAGGAAGAAGAAGCACAAAGAGGAAGAGGAAGAAAGAAAAAGAAGATGAAGAAGAAAAAGGAGATGAAGAAGAAGAAGAAGGAAGAAGAAGAAGAGGAAAAAGAAGAAAAAGATAAAGAAGAGGGAAGAAGAAGAAGAACAAAAGAAATGAGACGAAGAAAAAGAAGAAGAAAGAAGAAGTAGAAAAAGAAGAAAGAAGAAGAAGAACAAGAAGAAGAATAAGTAGAGGAAGAAGAAGAAGGAGAAGGAGAAAAAAGAAGAAGAAGAAGAATAAGAAGAAAGAAGAAGATGAAAGAAAAAGAGCAAAAGTGAACAAGAAGAAGTAGAAGAAAAGGAAGAAAAAGAAGAAGTAGAAGAAGAAGAAGAAGAAGAATAAGAATGAAGAAAAAGGAGAAGAAGCAGAAGAAGAAGAAGAAGAAGAAGAAGAAGAAGATAGTAAAAGAAGAAGAAGAAGAAGAAAGTAAAAGAAGAAGAAGAAGAAGATTTAGAAGAAAGAAGAAGAAGAAAGACGAAGAAGAAGAAAAAGAAGAAGAAGAAGAAAGAAGAAGAAGAAAAAGAGAAAGAAAGTAGTAGTAGAAGAAGGAGAAAAAGAAAGAAGAAGAAAAGAAGAAGAAAGAAGAAGAAGAAGATGAAGAAGAAGAAGAAGAAGAAAGAAGAAGGAAGAATAAGAAAGAAGAAGAAAGAATTAGAAGAAGAAGAAGAAGGGGAACAAAGAAGAAGAAGAAGAAGAAAAACAAGAAAGAAGAAAAAGTAATAGTAGAAGAAGAAGAAGAAGAAGAAGAAGAAGAAGAACGAAGAAGAAGAAGAAGAAGAAGATGAACAAGAAGAAGAAAAAAGAAAAAGAAGAAGAAGAAGGTGATGATGAAGAAGAAGAAGAAGAAGAAGAACGAAGAAGAAGAAGAAGAAGAAGATGAACAAGAAGAAGAAAAAAGAAAAAGAAGAAGAAGAAGGCGATGATGAAGAAGAAGAAGAAGAAGAAGAAAGAAGAAAGAAGAAGAAGAAGGGGAAGAAGAACGTAAATGAAGAAGAAGAAGAAGTAAGAAGAAGAAAGAAGTGGAAGAAGAAATAAAAAGAAGAAAAAAGAAAAAGGAGGAAGAAAAAGAAAGAAGAGGAAGATGAAAAAGTAAACGAAAGAAGAGGAAGAAGTAAGAAGAAGAAAAAAAAAAGAAAAAAGTGGAAAAAAGAAAAAGTGAAAGAAAGTTGAAGAAGAAACAAGAAGACAAGAAAAGAAGAAGAAGAAGAAGAAAGAAGATGAGGAAGAAGAAGAAGAAGAAGAAGAAGAAGAAGAAGAAAGAAGAAGGGAAGAAGAAGAAAGAAGAAGAAGATGAAAAAGTAGAAGAAAGAAGAGGAAGAAAAAAGAAAAAGAAGAAGAAAAAAGAAGAAAAAAGAGGAAAATAGAAAAAAGGGAAGAAAGAAGAAGAAGAAAGAAGACGAGGAAAAAAGAAGAAGAAAAAAGAAGAAGAAGAAGAAGAAGAACAAGAAGAAGAAGAAAGATGAAGAAGAAAGAAGAAGAAGAATGAATAGAAGAAGAAGAATAAGAAGGATAAGAAGAAAGAAGAGGAAAAATAAAGGAGAGGAAGAAAGAAAAAGAAGAACAAATTAGAAGAAAAAAGTAGAAGAAGAAGAAGAAAGAAGAAGGAAAAGAAGAAAGAAGAAGAAGAAGAAGAAGAAGAAGTAGAGGAAGATGATGAACAAGAAGAAGAAAAAAGAAAAAGAAGAAGAAGTTGATGATGATGATGATGAAGAAGAAGAAGGAGAAGAAGAAGGAAGAAGAAGAAAGTAAAAGAAGAAGAAGAAGAAGAAGAAAGAAGAACAAGAAGAAAGAAGAAGAAGAAGAAAAAGAAGAAAGACGAAGAAGAAGGAAAATAAGAAGAACAAGAAAGAAGAAGAAGAAGAAAAAGACAGAAAGAAGAAGAAGAAAAAGAAGAAAGAAGAAAAAGAAGATGAAGATGTAGTAGAAGAAGAGGAAAAAGAAAGAAGAATAAAATGAAGAAGAAGAAGACAAAGAAGAAAGAAGAACAAAGAAGAAGAAGAAGAAAGAAGAAGAAAGAAGAATAAGAAAGAAGAAGAAAGAAATTGGAGAAGAAGAAGAAGAAGAATAATAACAAAGATGAAGAATAAGAGAAAGAAAAAGGAAGAAAAAGAAGAATAAGAAGAAGTACAAGAAGAAGAAGAAGAAGAAGAAAGAAAGATGAACAAAGAAAAAGAAGAAAGAACAAGAAAGAACTGGAAGAAGAAATAAAAGAAAGAAAGAAGAAGAAGAAGAAGAAGGAAGAAAAAGAACAAAGAAGAACAAGATGAAAAGGTAGAAGAAAGAAGAGGAACAAGAAAGAAGAACATGAAGAAAAAAGAAGAAAAAAGAGGAAAAAAGAAGAAGAGGGAGAAAAAAGAAGAAGAAAGAAGAAGAGGAAGAAAGAAGAGGAAGAAGAAGAAAGAAGAAGAAGAAGAAGAAGAAGAAGAAAGAAGAAGAAGAAAGAAAAAGAAGAAAGAAGAAGAAGAACAAAGAAGAAGATGGATAAGAATAAAGAAGAGGAAAAATAAAGAAGAGGAAGAAAGAAACAGAGGAAGGAAGAAGAAGAAGAAAGAATGAGAAGAAGAAGAAGAAGAAAGAAAGAAAGAAGAAGAAGAAGAAATGAAGAGGAAGAAGAAGAAAGAAGAAGATGAACAAGAAGAAGAAAGAAGGAGAAGAAGATGAAGAAAAAGAAGAAGAAGAAAGAAGAAGAAGAAGAAAAAAGAAGAAGAAAGAAGAAGAAGAAGAAGAAAAAAGAAGAACAATGAAGAAGTAGAAGTAAGAAAAAGAAGAAGAACAAGAACAAGAAGAAAGACAAAGAAGAAGAAGAAGAAGAAGAAGAAGAAGAAAGAATAAGAAGTAGAAGAAGAAAGAAGAAGAAGAAATAAAAGATGAAAGAAAAACAAGAAGAAGAAGAAGAGGAGGAAGAAGAAGAGGAAGAAGAAGAAAAAGAAGAAAAAGAAGAAGAACAAGAAGAAGAAAGAAAAAGAAACAAGAAGAAGAAGAAGAAAGAAGAAGAAAGATGACCAAGAAGAAAGAAGAAGAAAGATTACCAGGAAAGAAGAAGAAAAAGAAGATGAACAAGAAGAAGAAAGAAGAAGAAGAAGAAAGAAGAAGAAGAAGAAGAAGGAGAATAAGAAATAAAAGAAGAACATGAAAGAAGAAGAAGAAGAAGAAAGAAGAAGAAGAAGAAAGAAGAAAAAGAAGGAAGAAAAAGAAGAAAGAAGAAGAAGAAAATGAAGAAAAAGGAAGAAGAAGAAATGGAAGAAAGAAGAAGAAGAAGAAAAAGAAATAGAAGAAAGAAGAAGAAAAAGAAGAAGAAATAAGAAGAAGAAGATGGAGAATGAAGAAGAAGAAGAAAAGAAGTTGAGGAAAAAGAAGAAGAAGAATGTTGAAGAAAAAAGAGAAGAAGCAGAAGAAGAAGAAGAAGACGAAGAACAAGGTAAAAGAAAGAAGAAAAACAAAGAAGAAGAAGCAGAAGAAGAAGCAGAAGAATGAAAAAGAAGAAGAGGAAGAAGAAGAAAGTAAAAGAAGAAACCAAAAGAAGTAGAAGAAAGAAGAAGAAGAAAATGAAGAAGAAGAAGAAAGACGTAGAAGAAGAAAAAAAAGAAGGAGAAGAAAAAGGGAAAGAAAGAAGAAAAAGAAAAAGAAGAAAGAAAAAAAAAAGAAGTAGTAGTAGAAGAAGAAAAAGAAAGCAGAGGAAAAGAAGAAGAAGAAGATGAAAAAGAAGAAGAAGAAGAAGAAGATGATGAAAGAAGAATAATAAAGAAGAAAAAGAAGTAAAAGGAGAAGAAGAAGAAGAAAAAGAAGAAAGAAGAAAAAGAAGAAGAAGAAGAAGAAGTAGTAGTAGTAAAAGAAGAAGAAGAAATAAGAAGAAGAAGAAGAAGAATATGAAGAAAGAAAAACAAAGAAGAATAAGAAGAAGAAATAAAAAGATGAAAGAAGAACAAGAAGAAGAAGAGGAAGGAAGAAGAAGAAAGTAAAAGAAGATGAAAAGTAGAAGAAAGAAGAGGAAGAAGAAAGAAAAAGAATAAAAAAAAGAAAAAAGAGGAAAAAAGAAAAAGAGGAAGAAAGAAGAAAAAGAAAGAAGAAGAGGCAAAAAGAAAAGAATAAGAAAAAAGAAGAAGAAGAAGAAGAAGAAGAAGAAGAAGAAGAAGAAGAAAGAAGAAGAAGAAGAAGAAAGCAGATGAAGAATGAAGAAGAAGAAGAAGAAGAAGGAGAAGAAGAAGAAGATGGAGAAGAAGGAGAAGAAGAAGGAGAGGAAGAAGAAGAAGAAGAAGAAGAAGGAGAAGAAGAAGGAGAAGGAGAAGAAGAAGAAGGAGAAGGAGAAGAAGGAGAAGAAGAAGAAGAAGAAGAAGAAGAAGAAGAAGGAGAAGAAAAAGAAGTAAGAAGAAAAACAAAGAGGAAGAAGAAAGAAAAAGAAGATGAAGAAGAAGAAGAAGGAAGAAGTAGAAGAAGAAAAAGAAGAAGAAGAAGAAGAAGAAGAAGAAAGAAGAAGAAGAAAAAGAAGAAGAACAAGAAAGAAAAAGAAGAAGAAAAAGAAAAAGAAGAAAGAAAGAAGAAGTACAAGAAGAAGAAAGAAGAAGAAGAACAAGAAAAATAAGAAGTAAAGGAAGAAGAAGAAAAAGCAGAAAAGAGAAGAAGAATAAAGAAAGAAAAAGATGAAAGAAGAGACAAAGTGATGAATATGAAGAAGAAAAAGAAGAAGAGTGAAGAAAAAAAAAAGAAAGAAAAAGAGGAAGAAAGATGGAAATGGATAAGTAAGAAGTTGAAGAACAAGTAAGAAGAAGAAGAAAAGAAGATGAACAAGAAGAAGAAAGAAGAAGAAGAAGAAGAAGAAGAAGAAAGAAGAAGAAGAAGAAAAAAAGGAAGAGATGATAAGATGAAAAAAAAGAGGAAGAAAGAAGAAGGAAGAAGAAGAAACAAAAGGAAAAGATGAAGAA